>WFAB01002963.1:0-23306 GCA_018977245.1 Lethenteron camtschaticum | reverse complement strand
GCGGCAGCGGTCGCAGCGCGCCAAGGCCGACGCAGCGTCAAGGCCAACGTGGCGCGCTTCAAGGAGACCTTGAGGGGAGCGGGATTTTTACCTCGGCCTCGGACAGGGAGAAACTCAAGCAGGTGAGGGTGAGGGGGGGGAGGGTGGTGAGGGGGGTGAGGGGGATGAGAGGTTTTTACCCTTTCAAATGGTACAAACTGACACCTTTACACAAGGCGTCATGTTTGCAATAACCACAACACAAGCAGTCAAAATGCAAACACAAAGAAACAACTCTGATGATGATGAGGTGAGGGTGGTGAGGGGGGTGGTGAGGGTGGTGAGGAGGTGGTGAGGAGGTGGTGAGGGTGTGGGAGGGTGGTGAGGGGGTGGTGAGGGTGAGGGGGTGGTGAGGGGNTGGTGAGGGTGAGGGTGAGGGTGGGTGAGGGGTGGTGAGGGTGGTGAGGGGTGGTGAGGGTGGTGAGGGGGTGGTGAGGGGGTGAGGGTGGGGGGGTGAGGGTGGGTGAGGGTGAGGGGGTGAGGGTGGGGGTGAGGGGGGGTGAGGGTGGTGAGGGTGAGGGTGGTGAGGGGGGGGGGGTGGGGGTGGTGAGGGTGGTGGGGTGGTGAGGGGGGTGGTGAGGGGGGTGGTGAGGGGTGAGGTGGTGAGGCGGGTGATAAGTTTTACCCTTCAACTGGTACAAAAAAGTGACACCTTTGTACAAGCAGTCAAAATGCAAACAAAAAGAAACAACTCTGATGATGATGTGAGGGTGGTGAGGGTGGTGAGGGGTGGTGAGGTGAGGGGGTGAGGGGGGTGAGGGGTGAGGGGGGTGGGGGAGGTGAGGGGGGTGGTGAGGTGAGGGGGGTGGGGGGGTGAGGGGGGTGGGGGGGGGTGAGGGGTGAGGGGGGTGAGGGTGGTGAGGGGGGTGAGGGTGCGTGAGGGTGGAGGTGAGGGGGGTGAGGGGGGTGAGGGGGGGGTGGTGAGGTGAGGGGGGTGAGGGTGGTGAGGTGAGGGGGTGGGGGGTGAGGGGTGGTGAGGGAGGTGAGGGGGGTGAGGGTGGGTGAGGGGGTGAGGGTGGTGGGGGTGGTGAGGTGAGGGAGGGGGGTGAGGGGGGTGAGGGGGGTGAGGGTGAGGGGGAGGTGAGGGGTGAGGGTGGTGGGTGAGGGGGGTGAGGGGTGTGAGGTGAGGGGGGTGAGGTGGTGAGGGTGGTGAGGTGAGGGGGTGAGGGTGGTGAGGTGAGGGGGGTGAGGGTGGTGAGGGTGGTGAGGGGTGGGGGTGAGGGGGTGGTGAGGGTGGTGAGGGTGGTGAGGGTGGTGAGGGGGGTGAGGGGGTGGTGAGGGTGGTGAAGGGGGTGAGCGGGGTGGTGAGGTGGTGAGGGGTGGTGAGGGGGGTGGTGAGGGGGGTGGTGGGGTGGTGAGGGGGGTGGTGAGGGTGGTGGGTGGTGAGGGGGTGGTGAGGGGGTGATGAGGGGGGTGGTGGGGGGTGGTGAGGGGGGTGATGAGGGTTAAATCTCGATGTAAAGCTTTCGTGACTGCAGGGATTCATCTTCTTGGTTCTTTCGGTAAAGTCATCACGTGTGTCTGTCTGTGTCTGCTGCTCTGTGTGTGTGTGTCTGTGTGTCTGTCTCTGTGTGTGTGTGTCTGTGTGTGTGTCTGTGTGTCTGTGTCTCTGTGCCTGTATGTATCTGCGTGTGTCTGTGTCTCTCTTTGTCTGTCTGTGTCTATCTATCTGTCTGTGTGTCACTGTGTGCGTGTCTGTGTGTGTGTCACTGTGTGCGTGTCTGTGTGTCTGTCTGTGTGTGTCACTGGTGTCTGTGTGTGTGTGTCTGTGTGTGTCACTGTGTGTGTGTGTCTGTGTGTGTGTGTGTGTGTGTCTGTGTGTCTGTGTGTCACTGTGTGTGTGTGTGAGTGTCACTGTGTGTGTGTCTGTGTCTCTGTGTGTGTGTCTGTGTGTCTGTGTCTGTGTGTGTGTGTCACTGTGTGTGTGTGTGTCTGTCTGTCTGTGTCTATCTGTATGTCTGTTCTGTCTGTGTGTGTGTCTATGTGTGTCACTCTGTGTGTGTGTGTGTGTCACTGTGTGTGTCACTGTCTGTGTCTCTGTGTCTGTGTGTGTCTGTGTGTCTCTGTGTGTCTCTGTGTGTCTCTGTGTCTGTGCGTCTCTCTGTGTCTCTCTGTGTCTGTGTGTCTCTGTGTCTGTGTCTCTCTGTGTCTGTGTCACGTTTTCTCTGTGTCTGTGTGTGTGTCTGTGTGTCTCTGTGTCTGTGTCACTGTCTCTCTGTGTCTGTGTGTGTGTCTCTATGTCTCTCTCTTTCTCTGTCTGTGTGTCTCTGTGTGTGTGTCTATGTCGCTGTGTGTCTCTCTGTGTCTGTGTGTCTCTCTGTGTCTGTGTCTCTCTGTGTCTCTGTGTCCGTGTCACTGTCTCGCTGTGTTGTGTGTCTCTCTGTGTCTGTGTCTCTGTGTCTGTGTCTCTGTCTATGTGTGGTCTCTGTGTCTGTGTCTCTGTGTGGATCTGTGTGTCTCTGTGTCTCTGTCTGCCTGCGGTGTCTCTGCGCCCGCCAGTTTGTCCATCGGAGTATGATCGCCAGCGGTGTGAGGCGAAGACTTCCAGCGGAAACAGGAGGCCGAGATGGACTCACTCCTGAAGCAGAACGAGCAGAGCTTGTCAGAGCTGCTGCAGTTACACGTGAGTGGTGGTGGTGGTGGGGGTGGTGGTGGTGGTGATGGTGGGGGTGGTGGTGGGTGGTGGTGGGTGATGTGGTGGTGGGGGTGGTGATGGGGGTGGTGGTGGTGGTGGGGGTGGTGGGGGTGGTGGGGGGGTGGTGGTGGGGTGATGGTGGGGGGGGGGGTGATGGTGGTGCGAATGGTGGTGGTGATGGGGGTGGTGATGGGGGTGGGGGTGGTGGTGATGGTGGGGGTGGTGTGATGGTGGTGGTGGTGATGGTGGGTGGTGGGGGTGGTGGTGGTGGTGGTGGTGGGTGGTGGTGATGGTGGTTGGGGGTGTAGTGGTGTGATGGTGGGGGAGTGTGGTGTGATGGTGATGGTGGTGGTGGGGGAGGTGGGGTGGGTGGGGGTGGTGGTGGTGTGGGGAGGTGGGTGGTGGTGGTGGTGGGGAGGTGGTGGGGGAGATGGTGTGTGGGGGTGGTGGTGGTGGGGGTGGTGGTGGTGGTGGTGGTGGGGGTGGTGGTGGGGGTGGTGGGCGGGTGGTGGTGGTGGTGGATGGTGGTGGGGGTGGGTGGTGTGGGGTGGTGGTGGTGGGGGTGGTGGTGGTGTGGGTGATGGTGATGGTGGTGGTGATGGTGATGGTGGTGGTGATGGTGATGGTGGTGGTGGTGATGGTGGTGGTGATAGTGGTGGTAGTGCGGTGGTGGTGGTGGGGGTGGGGTGGTGATGGTGGTGGTAGTGCGGGTGGTGGTGGTGGGGGGTGGTGGTGGTGTGATGGTGGTGGTGGTGGTGGTGGGCGTGGTGGTGGTGGGGGTGGTGATGGTGGTGATGGTGGTGGTGATGGTGATGGTGGTGGTGATGGTGGGTGTAGTGGGGTGGGGGTGGTGGTGGTGGGGTGGTGGTGGTGGTGATGGTGATGGTGGGGGTGGTGGTTGGTGGTGATGGTGGTGATGGTGATGGTGGTGGTGATGGTGATGGTGGTGGTGATGGTGATGGTGGGGGTGGTGATGGTGGTGGTGATAGTGGTGTAGTGCGGGTGGTGGTGGTGGGGGTGGTGGGGGTGGTGTGATGATGGTGGTGGTGTAGTGCGGGTGGTGGTGGTGATGGTGATGGTGGTGGGGGTGGTGGTGATGATGGTGGAGATGTGATGGTGGTGATGGTGGTGGTGATGGTGATGGTGGTGGTGATGGTGGTGGTGATGGTGGTGGTGGGGGGGTGGTGGTGGTGGTGGTGGTGGTGGGGTGAGTGGTGGTGATGGTGGGGTGGTAGTGCGGGTGGTGGTGGTGATGGTGTGGTGGTGGGGGTGGTGGTGATGATGGTGGAGATGGTGATGTGATGGGGTGATGGTGGTGGTGATGGTGGATGGTGGTGGTGATGGTGGTGGTGATGGTGGTGGTGGTGGTGCGGGTGGTGGTGGGGGTGGTGTGGTGGTGATGGTGGGGGTGGTGGGGGTCATGGTGGTGGTGGTGGGTGGTGGGAGTCGCCGCTTGCCGGGAGCGAGCCTCCTCCAGCAGCCGCGAGCTGGAA
Organism: Lethenteron camtschaticum; assembly: GCA_018977245.1. Lineage (NCBI taxonomy): Eukaryota > Metazoa > Chordata > Hyperoartia > Petromyzontiformes > Petromyzontidae > Lethenteron > Lethenteron camtschaticum. The sequence goes on along the minus strand of WFAB01002963.1, from coordinate 19,139 downwards.
CGCTGCAGTTGGTCCACCTCCTGTGGTGAGAGGGTGAGGGTGAGAGGGTGAGGGTGAGGTGGTGAGGGTGAGATGGTGAGGGTGGTGAGGGTGTGCCTGGAGCGAGCCTCCTCCAGCAGCCGCGAGCTGGAACGCTGCAGTTGGTCCACCTCCTGTGGGTGAGAGGGGAGGGTGAGAGGGTGAGGGTGAGGTGGTGAGGGTGAGGAGATGGTGAGGGTGAGGGTGGTGCCTGGAGCGAGCCTCCTCCAGCAGCCGCGAGCTGGAACGCTGCAGTTGGTCCACCTCCTGTGGGTGAGAGGGTGAGGGTGAGGTGGTGAGGGTGGTGAGGGTGAGGTGGTGGTGAGGGTGAGGGTGGTGAGGGTGAGTAGTGAGGGTGGTGCCGGGAGCGAGCCTCCTCCAGCAGCCGCGAGCTGGAACGCTGCAGTTGGTCCACCTCCTGTGGGTGAGAGGGTGAGTGGTAGGTGAGGTGGTGAGGGTGAGAGAGTGAGGTGGTGAGGGTGAGGGTGGTGTGCGGAGCAAGCCTCCTCCAGCAGCCGCGAGCTGGAACGCTGCAGTTGGTCCACCTCCTGTGGTGAGAGGGGTGAGGTGGTGAGGGTGAGGTGGTGGTGAGGGTGAGGTGGTGAGGTGGTGGGTGAGATAGTGAGGTGGTGAGGGTGGTGCCGGGAGCGAGCCTCCTCCAGCAGCCGCGAGCTGGAACGCTGCAGTTGGTCCACCTCCTGTGGGTGAGAGGGTGAGGTGGTGAGGGTGAGGTGGTGAGGGTGAGAGAGTGAGGTGGTGAGGGTGAGGGTGGTGCCGGAGCGAGCCTCCTCCAGCAGCCGCGAGCTGGAACGCTGCAGTTGGTCCACCTCCTGTGGGTGAGAGGGTGAGGTGGTGAGGGTGAGGTGGTGAGGATGAGGAGATGGTGAGGTGGAGGGTGGTGAGGGGAGGTGGTGAGGGTGGTGCCTGGAGCGAGCCTCCTCCAGCAGCCGCGAGCTGGAACGCTGCAGTTGGTCCACCTCCTGTGGGTGAGAGGGTGAGGGTGAGGAGATGGTGAGGGTGAGAGGGGTGAGGGTGAGTGGTGGTGAGGGTGAGGGTGGTGAGGGAGAGAGTGAGGGTAGTGAGGTAGTGAGGGTGGTGCCGGGAGCGAGCCTCCTCCAGCAGCCGCGAGCTGGAGCGCTGAAGTTGGTCCACCTCCTGTGGGTGAGAGGGTGAGGGTGAGGTGGTGAGGTAGTGAGGGTGAGGTGGTGGTGAGGGTGAGAGGGTGAGGGTGAGGAGGTGGTGAGGGTAGTGAGGGTGAGGGTGGTGCCGGGAGCGAGCCTCCTCCAGCAGCCGCGAGCTGGAGCGCTGAAGTTGGTCCACCTCCTGTGGGTGAGAGGGTGAGGGTGAGGGTGAGGGTGGTGAGGTGGTGAGGGTGAGGTGGTGAGGGTGAGGGTGGTGCCTGGAGCGAGCCTCCTCCAGCAGCCGCGAGCTGGAACGCTGCAGTTGGTCCACCTCCTGTGGGTGAGAGGGTGAGTGGTGAGGGTGAGGTGGTGAGGATGAGGAGATGGTGAGGGTGAGGTGGTGAGGGGGAGGTGGTGAGGGTGGTGCCTGGAGCGAGCCTCCTCCAGCAGCCGCGAGCTGGAACGCTGCAGTTGGTCCACCTCCTGTGGGTGAGAGGGTGAGGGTGAGGAGATGGTGAGGGTGAGAGGGTGAGGGTGAGGTGGTGAGGGTGGTGAGGGTGAGAGAGTGAGGGTAGTGAGGGTAGTGAGGGTGGTGCCGGAGCGAGCCTCCTCCAGCAGCCGCGAGCTGGAGCGCTGAAGTTGGTCCACCTCCTGTGGGTGAGAGGGTGAGGGTGAGGTGGTGAGGTAGTGAGGGTGAGGAGGTGGTGAGGGTAGTGAGAGTGGTGCCGGGAGCGAGCCTCCTCCAGCAGCCGCGAGCTGGAACGCTGCAGTTGGTCCACCTCCTGTGGGTGAGAGGGGTGAGGTGGTGAGGGTGAGGTGGTGAGGGTGAGGTGGTGAGGTGGTGAGGTGAGGTGGTGAGGTGGTGAGGGTGAGATGGTGAGGGTGGTGAGGGTGAGGGTGAGGTGGTGAGGTGGTGAGGTGAGGGTGAGGAGGTGGTGAGGGTGAGGTGGTGAGGGTGAGGTNGTGAGGTGGTGAGGGTGAGTGTGAGGTGGTGAGGGTGAGGGTGGTGCCGGAGCGAGCCTCCTCCAGCAGCCGCGAGCTGGAGCGCTGCAGTTGGTCCACCTCCTGTGGGTGAGAGGGGTGAGGTGGTGAGGGTGAGGTGGTGGTGAGGGTGAGGGTGAGGGTGAGGGTGAGGTGGTGAGGGTGAGGTGGTGAGGGTGAGGTGGTGGGAGGGTGAGGGTGTGAGGGTGAGGTGGTGAGGTGGTGAGTGAGGTGGTGAGGGTGGTGGTGAGGTGGTGAGGAGGGTGAGGTGGTGAGGGTGGTGAGGGTGAGGTGGTGAGGTGGTGAGGGTGAGGGTGGTGCCGGGAGCGAGCCTCCTCCAGTAGCCGCGAGCTGGAGCGCTGAAGTTGGTCCACCTCCTGTGGGTGAGAGGGTGAGGGTGAGGGTGAGAGGGTGAGGTGGTGAGGGTGAGGTGGTGAGGGTGGTGAGGGTGAGGTGGTGAGGTGGTGAGGGTGAGGGTGGTGCCGGGAGCGAGCCTCCTCCAGTAGCCGCGAGCTGGAGCGCTGAAGTTGGTCCACCTCCTGTGGGTGAGAGGGTGAGGTGGTGAGGGTGAGGGGTGGTGAGGTGGTGAGGGTGAGGTAGTGAGGGTGAGGGTGGTGCCTGGAGCGAGCCTCCTCCAGCAGCCGCGAGCTGGAGCGTTGCAGTTGGTCCACCTCCTGTGGGTTAGAGGGGTGAGGGTGAGAGGGTGAGGGTGAGGGTGAGGTGGTGAGGGTGAGGGAGGGAGGTGAGGTGGTGAGGGTGAGGTGGTGAGGGTGGTGAGGGTGAGGGTGGTGCCTGGAGCGAGCCTCCTCCAGTAGCCGCGAGCTGGAGCGCTGAAGTTGGTCCACCTCCTGTGGGTGAGAGGGTGAGGTGGTGAGGGTGAGGGTGGTGAGGGTGAGAGGTGAGGTGAGGTGGTGAGGTGTGAGGGTGAGGGTGAGGTGGTGAGGGTGAGGGTGAGGGTGGTGCCTGGAGCGAGCCTCCTCCAGCAGCCGCGAGCTGGAACGCTGCAGTTGGTCCACCTCCTGTGGGTACAGGGGTAAGGGTGAGGGGTGAGGTGAGGGTGGTGAGGGTGAGAGAGTGAGGGTGAGGTGGTGAGGGTGTGAGGGTGAGGGGGGTGGTGAGTGAGGGGTGGTGAGGTGGTGAGGGTGAGGGTGGTGCCTGGAGCGAGCCTCCTCCAGCAGCCGCGAGCTGGAACGCTGCAGTTGGTTCCGTGGGTGAGAGGGTGAGGGTGGTGAAGGTGGTGGTGGTGGAGGTGGTGGTGGTGGAGGTGGTGGTGGTGAGGGTGGTTAGGTGGTGTCCCCCCACCATCTCCCCCCCCCCACCACCACCGTGTCTCCCCGCACCTTGCTGTGTCTCTTGTCCATGTGCTGCCGAGACAGCAGCAGCTGCTCAGACAGCTGCAGTCTAAGTAGCTGGTCCATCTCACGCTGCTGGCGTAGGACAATCTCCAGCGCATTTCTCTCAACTCTGTGACACACACAGACACACACACACAGACACACACACACACAGACACACACACACACACAGACACACACAGACACACACACAAGACACACACACAGACAGACACACACACACACAGACACACACACACNGACACACACACACACACACAGTGANACACACACAGTGAGNACACACACACACAGAATTCACACACAGNCACACACACAGAGATACACACACACAACACNCACACAGACACACACAGACACACACACACACACACAGACACACACNCACACACACACACAATCACACACACAAGACACACACACAAGACACACACACACACACACACAGACACACACACACACAGAGACACCACACACAGNCACACACACGACACACACACACACACACACACAGACACACACACACACAGACACACACACAGACACACACACAGAGACACACACACAGACACACACAGACACAGACACACACACACACACACACAGACACACACACACACACACACACACAGTCACACACAGACACACACACAGACACACACACACAGACAAACACATAGACACCACACACAGTCACACAGACACACACAGACACACACACACATATAGACACACACAGACACACACACACACACAGCACACACACAGACACACACACACACAGACACACACACACAGTCACACACAGACACACACACACAGACACACACACAGACAACGGAACACACACAGACACACACACACAGTCACACACAGACACACACACACAGACACACACACACATAGACACACACACAGACTGGTGGTGTTCATTCAGACGCTGTCTTCCCGACAGACCTGTTCTTCACCTGAGGACGGCTGCTTGCGTTGTGGCCGAAACGTCGTGAGAATTATTTTATTTTTTATTTTTATTATTTTATTATTTTTTTTATAAAAAACATAATATTGTATAATGTTTTATTATTACCTTATTTATTATTTTCAATTAAAACATACTATTATTTTATTATGTTTTGTTTATTTTATTATTTTTAATAAAACACATAATATTATTTTATGAAGTTTTATTTTATTTTATTATTTCCCTTCTACGTGATGACTTTACCGAAAGAACCAAAGAGCATCACGTGGACAGGTAAACAAAAAAAACGACGGTTTCGATCGCGACACAAGCCACCGTCCTCAGGTGAAAAATAAAAGTATAACCCGTAAAAACAAAGTGTTTCATTCTAAATCCTTTATATGCGTGGCGGCTAGAGTCCTCTCGTCCTCTGGCTTGAGATGGCTGCCACCTATGGTCAGATGATTGTCTGCCAGTATTAAGCAATTGGTAATTAAATATAATATTTTTGTCCTAAAAAGTGTAAAATTTTAGATTTTTTTTTCACGAACATTAATTGTCTCGCACAACGAGCCTGTGTGCAAAATGTCAGCTCGATTGGATCACGGGAAGTGGGTTAAAAAACGACCGAAAGATTTGCACGGTCGTAAGCAAGCAAGCAAGTGAACTTAATATAAAGGATTTAATAAGTTGAGCGCCTCTCGATCTTGGTGTCTTCGATGTAATCACTACACTCTCGTCCTCCTGTGGTGGTGGTGGTGATGATGATGATGGTGGTGATGATGATGATGATGGTGGTGGTGACGGTGTGCTGGTGCTGGTGGTGGGGGTGCTGGTGGGGGTGGTGATGATGATGATGGTGGTGGTGGGTGGTGCTGGTGGTGGGGTGGTGGTGGTGATGATGATGGTGGTGATGGTGATGGGTGGTGATGGTGCTGGTGGTGATGATGATGATGGTGGTGGTGGTGGTGCTGGTGGTGGGGGTGGTGGTGGTGATGATGATGGTGGTGATGGTGATGATGGTGGTGATGGTGATGATGGTGGTGATGGTGCTGGTGGTGATGATGATGGTGGTGATGGTGATGATGATGGTGGTGGTGGTGCTGGTGCTGGTGGTGGTGGTGGTGGGGGTGGTGGTGGGGGTGGTGGTGGTGGTGGGGTGGTGGTGGTGGTGGGGTGGTGGTGGGGGTGGTGATGATGATGATGGTGGTGACGGTGGTGCTGGTGGTGGGGTGCTGGTGTGATGATGATGGTGGTGATCGTGATGATGGTGGTGATGGTGGTGGTGATGATGATGGTGGTGGTGGTGCTGGTGCTGGTGCTGGTGGTGGTGGTGGTGGGGGTGGTGGTGGGGGTGGTGGTGGGGTGGTGGTGGTGATGATGGTGATGATGATGATGNTGGTGACGATGGTGGTGCTGGTGGTGATGATGATGATGGTGGTGATGATAGTGGTGATGGTGATGATGGTGGTGATGGTGGTGGTGATGATGGTGATGGTGACGGTGGTGCTGGTGCTGGTGGTGGGGGTGCTGGTGGGGTGGTGGTGGTGATGATGATGGTGGTGATGGTGATGACGATGATGATGGTGGTGATGATGATGATGGTGCTGATGATGCTGATGATGGTGATGGTGATGATGATGCTGGTGGTGATGATGGTGGTGATGATGACGATGATGGTGATGGTGATGATGATGATGGTGGTGATGGTGGTGGTGATGATGACGATGATGGGATGGTGATGATGATGATGGTGATGATGGTGATGATGATGGTGATGATGGTGGTGATGGTGGTGATGATGATGATGGTGATGATGATGATGGTGGTGGTGTGATGGTGATGTTGATGGTGATGTTGATGATGATGGTGATGTTGATGNTGATGTTGATGGTGATGATGATGGTGATGGTGATGACGGTGGTGGTGGTGGTGTGCTGGTGGGGTGCTGGTGGGGTGGTGGTGATGATGATGATGATGATGCTGACGATGACGATGATGATGATGATGACGATGATGATGATGCTGATGATGATGACATGATGATGATGGTGATGATGATGATGATGATGATGGTGATGATGATGATGGTGATGATGATGATGATGACGATATGATGATGCTGGTGATGATGATGATGGTGACGATGATGATGATGACGATGATGATGATGACGATGATGATGATGATGATGACGATGATGATGATGATGACGATGATGATGATGGTGATGATGACGATGGTGATGATGGTGATGATGACGATGATGATGANGATGATGATGATGATGATGATGATGATGATGATGCTGATGATGATGGTGATGATGATGATGATGCTGATGATGATGGTGCTGATGGTGGTGGAGGGGAACTTGCCTCTGCGTAGTCGCTGCTTGTCCTGCAGACTGCTCGCCTCCATCTGGCCGAGGCGCTCCGCGTGAGACAAGATCGCCTGGCGCAGGACCGCGTCCAGAGTCCCCTTCTGATGCTCCACAAAGACACGTTCCTGCACGGGGGGGGGGGGGGGGGGTCACGGGAGAGGGAGAGACACGCGGGGGGGGGGGGGTCAGAGAGAGACACGAGGAGAGAGAGACACGGGGAGAGGAGACACGGGAGAAAGGGAGACACGGGNAGAGGGAGAGACAGAGAGACACGGGGGTCAGGGAGAGAGAGACACGGGGGTCAGAGAGAGAGACACGGAGAGAGAGAGACACGGGAGTCAGAGAGAGAGAGAGACACGGGGTCAGGGAGAGAGAGACACGGGTCAGAGAGAGAGACACGGGGGTCAGAGAGAGAGAGACACGGGGTCAGGGAGAGAGAGACACGGGGAGAGAGAGACACGGGGTCAGGAGAGAGAGAGACACGGGGTCAGAGAGAGACACGGGACACGGGAGACACGGGGTCAGAGAGAGAGAGACACGGGGGTCAGAGAGAGAGACAGGGGTCAGGGAGAGAGAGACACGGGNTCAGGGAGAGAGAGACACGGGGGTCAGAGAGAGACACGGGGACACGGGAGACACGGGGTCAGGGAGAGAGAGACACGGGGGTCAGAGAGAGAGACACGGGGTCAGGGAGAGAGAGACACGGGGTCAGGGAGAGAGAGACACGGGGTCAGGAGAGAGAGACACGGGGTCAGAGAGAGAGACACGGGGACACGGGAGACACGGGGTCAGGGAGAGAGAGACACGGGGTCAGAGAGAGAGACACGGGGTCAGGGAGAGAGAGACACGGGGTCAGAGAGAGAGAGAGACACGGGGGTCAGAGAGAGACACGGGGACACGGGAGACACGGGGTCAGAGAGAGAGACACGGGGTCCAGAGAGAGAGACACGGGGGTCAGGAGAGAGAGACATGGGGTCAGGGAGAGAGAGAGACACGGGGGTCAGAGAGAGACACGGGGACACGGGGACACGGGGTCAGAGAGAGAGAGACACGCGGGGGGGGGGGGTGAGAGAGACACGGGAGACACGGGGATAGAGACACGGGAGAGAGAGAGACGGGGAGAGAGAGACACGGGGATAGAGACACGGGGAGAGAGAGACACGGGGAGAGAGACACTGGGAAAGACACGGGGGGAGTGAGACACAGAGAGAGAGAGAGACACGGGGAGAGAGAGACAGAGACACGAGGAGAGAGAGAGAGACACGGGTAGACAGAGACACGGTATATGTATTTATTCTGATTATTGATTATTGATTCGAGTCTCAGTGTTGTAGTTTCAAGACTGGTCAGAACCATTTCCCCCCCCCCCTGGCTCAAGCGCTTGATAGATCTTCAGATTACTTCCTGCACTACATCAATACACATTCTGATTATCGATTATCGATTACCCCCCGCTCCATCCCGGTGTTGTGCCCCTTTGGCGTGCCCACACAAACCTCGGCCGCCTGCTTCTGATCAAGCTCTTCCAACACGTTCTTCAGGGCAACTTTGCGCTCGTCCTTTGCACTGATCTCTGGACAGTCGCCTTCGACTGGAGGAGGAGTGGGGGTGGACGGGCGAGATGGTGGACGAGGAGGTGGGGGGGGGNTGAGTCATGGTTAGCGTTGGTCAGTCAGCGTCCACCAGACCCTGAGTCTCTGTGAGTCTCTGGAGTCCCCGAGTCTCTAATACACCCTGAGTCTCTACACCCCAAGTCTCTACACCCTGAGTCTCTACTAGACCCTGAGTCTCTACTACACCCCGAGTCTCTACTAGACCCTGAGTCTCTAATAGACCCTGAGTCTCTACTAGACCCTGAGTCTCTACTAGACCTGAGTCTCTACTAGACCCTGAGTCTCTACTAGACCCTGAGTCTCTAATAGACCCTGAGTCTATACCCTGAGTCTCTACTAGACCCTGAGTCTCTACTAGACCTGAGTCTCTACTAGACCCTGAGTCTCTAATAGACCCTGAGTCTCTATTAGACCCTGAGTCTCTACTAGACCCTGAGTCTCTACTAGACCCTGAGTCTCTACTAGACCCTGAGTCTCTAATAGACCCTGAGTCTCTATTAGACCCTGAGACCCTGAGTCTCTACTACACCCTGAGTCTCTACACTGAGTTTCTACTAGACCCTGAGTCTCTACTAGACCTGAGTCTCTATTAGACCCTGAGTCTCTATTAGNACCTGAGTCTCTACTAGACCCTGAGTCTCTACTAGACCCTGAGTCTCTAATAGACCCTGAGTCTCTATTAGACCCTGAGACCCTGAGTCTCTACTACACCCTGAGTCTCTACACACTCTGAGTTCTACTAGACCCTGAGTCTCTACTACACCCTGAGTCTCTACACTGAGTTTCTACTAGACCCTGAGTCTCTACTACACCCTGAGTCTCTACTAGACCCTGAGTCTCTACTACACCAGTCTCTACACCCTGAGTCTCTACTGAGTCTCTACTACACCCTGAGTCTCTACTGAGTCTCTACACCCTGAGTCTCTAGACCCTGAGTCTCTACACCCGAGTCTCTACTAGACTGAGTCTCTAATAGACCCTGAGTCTCTATTAGACCCTGAGACCCTGAGTCTCTACTACACCCTGAGTCTCTACACTGAGTTTCTACTAGACCCTGAGTCTCTACTAGACCTGAGTCTCTATTAGACCCTGAGTCTCTATTAGACCCTGAGTCTCTACTAGACCCTGAGTCTCTACTAGACCCTGAGTCTCTAATAGACCCTGAGTCTCTATTAGACCCTGAGACCCTGAGTCTCTACTACACCCTGAGTCTCTACACTGAGTTTCTACTAGACCCTGAGTCTCTACTACACCCTGAGTCTCTACACTGAGTTTCTACTAGACCCTGAGTCTCTACTACACCCTGAGTCTCTACTAGACCCTGAGTCTCTACTACACCAGTCTCTACACCCTGAGTCTCTACTGAGTCTCTACTACACCCTGAGTCTCTACTGAGTCTCTACTAGACCCTGAGTCTCTAATAGACCCTGAGTCTCTATTAGACCCTAGACCCTGAGTCTCTACTACACCCCGAGTCTCTACTACACCCTGAGTCTCTACTACACCCTGAGTCTCTACTACACCCTGAGTCTCTACTACACCCTGAGTCTCTACTCCCCGAGTCTCTACACTGAGTCTCTACTAGACCCTGAGTCTCTACTCCACACTGAGTCTCTACTAGACCCTGAGTCTCTACTACACCCTGAGTCTCTATTAGACCCTGAGTCTCTACTAGACCCTGAGTCTCTACTACACCCTGAGTCTCTACTACACCTGAGTCTTCTACTACACCCTGAGTCTCTACTACACCCTGAGTCTCTACTACACCCTGAGTCTCTACTACACCCTGAGTCTCTACTACACACTGAGTCTCTACACTGAGTCTCTACACCCTGAGTCTCTACACCCTGAGTCTCTACACCCTGAGTCTCTACTGAGTCTCTACACCCTGAGTCTCTACACCCCGAGTCTCTACTACACCCCGAGTCTCTACACTGAGTCTCTACTAGACCCTGAGTCTCTACTAGACCCGAGTCTCTACTACACCCTGAGTCTCTATTAGACCCTGAGACCCTGAGTCTCTACTACACCTGAGTCTCTACTACACCCTGAGTCTCTATTAGACCCTGAGACCCTGAGTCTCTACTACACCCTGAGTCTCTACTACACCCTGAGTCTCTACTACACCCTGAGTCTCTACTAGACCTGAGTCTCTACTACACCCTGAGTCTCTATTAGACCCTGAGACCCTGAGTCTCTACTACACCCTGAGTCTCTACTACACCCTGAGTCTCTACTAGACCCTGAGTCTCTACTACACCCTGAGTCTCTATTACACCCTGAGTCTCTACTACACCCTGAGTCTCTACTACACCCTGAGCTCTACTAGACCCTGAGGTCTACTACACCCTGAGTCTCTACTAGACCTGAGTCTCTACTACACCCTGAGTCTCTACTACACCCTGAGTCTCTACACTGAGTCTCTACCCCGAGTCTCTACCCTGAGTCTCTACCCTGAGTCTCTACTAGACCCTGAGTCTCTATACCCTGAGTCTCTACTAGACCCTGAGTCTCTACTAGACCCTGAGTCTCTACTAGACCCTGAGTCTCTACACTGAGTCTCACNCTGAGTCTCTACACCCCGAGTCTCTACACCNTGAGTCTCTACACCNTGAGCTCTATGAGTCTCTACTATGAGTCTCTACTAGANCCTGAGTCTCTACACTGAGTCTCACCTGAGTCTCTACCNTGAGTCTCTACACCCGTGAGTCTCTACACCCGTGAGTCTCTACACCCTGAGTCTCTACTAGACCCTGAGTCTCTACTACGTGTGACTACCTGAGTCTCTACATGAGTCTCNACACTGAGTCTCTACACCCGATCTCTACTACACCCTGAGTCTCTACTGACCCTGGTCTCTACTAGACCCTCCCTCTCACCTGCTTTCTGGCTCCATCGCCGCCTCTCCTGAACGTGGCCAGCTGTTTCTCNTGTCCGCCGTTTGGCGTTTGGATCAGCACGAGGGCGTTGGATCCGTCGCGCTCCGCTCGCTCGATCTTCTGCTTCCAGGGCCTCCAGAGTTCGACTCGGCCTCATATGCTTCTTCTTCATCTGTGGTGGCGGTGATGGTGGGGAGAAATTTAAATTGAAAGACTCACCACCCACCCACTCACTCACTCACCCACCCACCCATCATACCCACTCACCACATCACTCACCCNTCACTCANCACCCACCACCCACCCACCAACCACACCCACCCACCCACCCACTCATCACCNACCCACCCACCCACCACCCACTCGCTCACCCACCCACCCACTCACTCACCCACTCACTCACTCACCCACTCACTCACTCACTCACCCACCCACCCACTCACTCACCTCACCACTCACTCACCCACCCACCCACTCACTCACCCACTCACTCACCCACTCACCCAACCACTCACCCACCCACCCACTCACTCACTCACCACCCACCCACCACCCACCCACCCACTTACCACCCAACCACTCACCCACCCACCCACCCACCCACCCACTCACCCACCCACCCACCCACCCACCCACTCACCCACCCACCCACCCACCCACTCACCCACCCACTCACCCACTCACCNACCCACCCACCCACCCACTCACTCACCCACCCACCANCCCACCCACCCACCCACTCACTCACTCACCCACTCACCCACCAACCCACTCACCCACTCACCCACTCACTCACCCCACTCACCCACCCACTCACCCACCACTCACCCACCCACCCAACTCACCACCCACTCACTCACCCACTCACCCACCCACCCACTCACTGAGTTACTGCCCATTCTTCCGCTGGCGCTCTCTGCCTCCCAGCCATCACTTGCTAAGTCCCTTTCCCTCCTTCTCAACCGCTCACCACGCACNCCCTGCCTNCAGACGCGCACACACTAAGTCANCTGCCCCAGGTACTCGCTGGTGGTGGGGGGAGGGGGGAGTGTGTCAGGGAGGAAGATACTAGGGAGTCACCAGCTGACTCACACAGCCTTCCACCCACTCACCCACAAACCACCCCCCAACCCACCAACCCACCAACCCACCCACCGACCCACCACCAACCCACCACTCACCAACCCACCCACTCATCACCCACCCACCACCACCCACCAACCAACCCATTCACTCACCCACCCATCACCCACCACTCACCCACTCACTAACCACCAACCCACCTACCAACCAACCCACCTACCAACCAACCACCCACCCACCAACCCACCAACCACCCGCCAACCCACCCACCAACCAACCCACCCACCAACCCACCNATTCACCAAACACCCACCCACCCACCAACCCACCCACCCACCCACAAACCACCCACCCACAAACCCACCCACTCACTCACTCACCACCCATCACCACCTACTCACCAACTCACCGACCCACCCACCCACCCACACACTCACCCACTCACCCACCCATCACCCACCAACCCACCCACCCATCACCCACCAACCACCCACCCACCCACTCACCAACCCACCCACTCACCCACTCACCCACCCACCAGCCCCCCCACCCACCCACTCACCCACCCACTCACCCACTCACCACCCACCCACCCACCCACTCATCCACTCACCCACCCACCCACCACCCACCACTCACCCACCCACCCACTCACCCACCCACCCACACCACCCACTCACCACTCACTCACTCACCCACCCACCCACCANTGCACCCACCCACTCACTCACCCACCNACCCACTCACCCACCCACCCAACCACTCACCCACCCACCCACCCACCCACTCACCACCCACTCACCCACCCACCCACTCACCCACTCACCCACGCACTCACCCACCCACCACTCACTCACCCACCCACTCACCACCACCCACCCACCACCCACTCACCCACTCACTCACCCACTCACTCACTCACCNACCCACCCACCCACTCACCCACTCACCCACCCACCTCTCACTCACCNACCCACCACTCACCCACTCACTCACCCACCCACTCACCCACCCACTCACCCACCACCCACTCACTCACCCACCACCCACTCACCCACTCACCCACCNACTCACCACCNACCNACCCACTCACCCACCCACCNACCCCACTCACCCACCCACTCACTCACCATCACCCACCCACCCACCCACCNACTCACCCACCCACTCACCNACCCACTCACCCACCCACCACCCACCACCCACTCACCCACCCACTCACCCACCCACCCACTCACCCACTCACTCACCCACCCACCCACCCACTCACCCACTCACTCACCCACCCACCCACCCACCCACCCACTCACCCACCCACCCACCCACCCACTCACTCACCCACCCACCACNCACCCACCCACCCACCACTCACCCACCNACCCACTCACCCACCCACCACCCACTCACCCACCCACCCACCCACCCACCACCANCCCTCACTCTCCCCCCACCCACTCACTCACCCACCCACCACCCACCACTCATTCACCCACCACCCACCACTCACTCACTCACTCACCCACTCACTCACCCACCCACCCACTCACTCACTCTCACCCACCCACCCACCCACCACTCACCCACTCACCCACCCACTCACCCACTCACCCACTCACCCACCCACTCACCCACCCACCCACCCACTCACCCATCCACCCACCCACCACGACCCANCCCTCCNACTCTCTCCTCTCCACCCACCCACCCACTCACCCACCACCCACCACTCACCCACTCACTCACTCCACCCACCACCCACTCACCCACCCACTCACTCACCCACCCACCCACCCACCCACCCACTCACCCACTCACCCACCCACCCACCCACCCACCACCCACTCTCACTCTCCCTCCCACCCACCCACCCACTCACCCACCACCCACTCACCCACCCACCACTCACCCACTCACCACCCACTCACCCACCCATCAACCCACTCACCCACCCACTCACTCACCACCCACTCACACCACCCACCCACCCACTCACCCACCACTCACCCACCCACTCACCCACTCCACTCACTCACCCACCCACTCACTCACCCACCCACCCACCACCCACCCACTCACCCACTCACCCACCCACCCACCCACCCACCCACNNCACCANCCCTCCCACTCTCTCCCCCACCCACCCACCCACCCACCCACTCACTCACCCACTCACTCACCCACTCACCCTCACCACCCACCCCACTCACCCACTCACCCACCACCACACTCACCCACCCACCACCCACTCACCCACCCACTCCCCCCACCCACCACTCACCACCCACCCACCACCCACTCACTCACCCACCCACCCACCCACCCACTCACGACCTCATCCCTCCCACTCTGCTCCTCTTCCACCCACCACCCACTCACTCACCCACCCACCACCACTCACTCACCCACTCACCCACCCACTCACTCACCCCCACCCACCCACTCACCCACCCACTCACCCACTCACCCACCCACTCACCCACCCACCCACCCACCCACTCACGACCTTCATCTGCCTCCCACTCTCTCCTCTTCCACCCACCCACCCACTCACTCACCCACCCACCCACCCACTCACTCACCCACTCACCACCCACTCACTNACCACTCACCACTCACCCACTCACCCACCCACTCACCCACTCACCCACCCACCCACCCACCCACTCACCCACCCACTCACCCACTCACCCACCCACTCACCCACCCACCCACCACCCACNTCACGACCCANCCCTCCCACTCTCTCCTCCCACCCACCCACCCACCCACCCACCCACTCACTCACCCACCCACCCACCCACTCACTCACCCACTCACCCACCCACTCACTCACCCACTCACCCACTCACCCACTCACCCACCCACTCACCCACTCACCACCCACCCACCCACTCACCCACCCACTCACCCACTCACCCACCCACTCACCCACTCACCCACCCACTCACCCACCCACCACCCACTCACCCACGGTGGTCACTCACCCACTCACCCACCACCCACCCACTCACCCACCCACTCACCCACTCACCCACCCACTCACCCACCCACCCACCCACCTCACGACCTTCATCTGCCTCCCACTCTGCTCCTCTTCCACCAGGGTGACGGTGGTGATGCTCTTCTCCTGCCCGTCCACCACGTACCGCCTCGTTCGTTTCATCGTTTGCTTCTGGCCCTTGGTGGCCTGCGGAGAGACATCATCATCAGCATCATCATCAGCATATCATCAGCATCATCAGCAGCATCACCACCCTCACTACCGTCACTACCGTCACCATCATCATCACCACCATCACTACCGTCACTACCGTCACCATCATCATCAACATCATCATCATCATCAGCAGTATCATCATCATCATCACCATCATCATCATCAACATCATCAGCAGCATCCTCATCATCATCAGCATCATCAGCATCATCACCGTCATCAGCATCATCATCAGCATCATCATCAACATCACCATCATCTGCATCATCAGCATCATCATCATCATCATCATCAGCATCATCATCAGCATCATCATCATGCATCATCAGCATCNTCAGCATCAACATCATCATCAACATCATCATCATCATCAGCATCACCATCATCATCATCAACATCATCATCACCACCATCATCATCATCATCATCACCATCATCAGCATCAATATCATCACCACCACCATCATCATCACCACCACCACCATCAGCATCAACATCGACATCATCATCATCACCATCATCATCATCAGCACCATCATCATCACCATCATCATCACCATCACCATCATCATCAGAGCTCACCACCCCCACTCATCCACTGAACCCACTCACCCAACCAACCAACCCACCCACTCACCCACCCACTCACCGACCCACCACCCACCACTCACCCACCACTCACTCACTCACCCACCCACCCACCCACTCACCACTCACCCACTCACCACCACCCACCCACTCACCACCCACTCACTCACCCACCCACCCACCCACCCACCCACCCACCCACCCACTCACTCACTCATCACTCACCACTCACTCATCACCACCCACCACCNACTCACCACTCACTCACCACCACCCACCCACACCACACACCACCCACTCACTCACCCACCCACTCACCCACCCACTCACACCACCCACCCACTCACCCACTCACTCACTCACTCACTCACTCACTCACCCACCCATCCACCCACTCACCCACCCACTCACTCACTCACCCACTCACCCACTCACCCACCACTCACTCACCCATCACCCACCCACCCACCCACTCACCCACTCACCCACCCACTCACCCACCCACCCACTCACCCACCCACCCAACACCCACCAAAAAACTCACCGGTCCAGCCTTCGGCAACGGCGGCATCACCCACCATCCACCCGATCCGTCGCCGCTCCACCACCACCACCACCGCCACCACCGCCACCACCACCACCACCACCCTCCCGAGGCGCGGAAGAGTTCTTGCGGCCAGACTCAGGCTGCGTGAGGAGCCAGAGTCCGGCTCGGCGAGGTAGTCCGGCTTGAGCTGTCGTGGGAGGCTCGCAGATGACTTGCTGGGTCTCCCCGCCGCTGTGGATGACGATGAGGTCGTCCCTCGAGAGATGTCGTCCACGCGGGTCGGGCGGAGGACCCCGGTGGTGGAGGAGATGGAGCGGTCCCAGCGCGGTTCCATGCGGCTGTGCCGGGTGATCTGTGGTGTGGGGGGAGCGGAGGATGGGTTGGTGGGGGGTGGGTGGTGAGGTGGTGGGAGGTGGGTTGGTGGGGGTGGTGGGGGGGTGGTAGTCGGGCTTGAGCTGCCCCCACTCACTCACTCACCCACTCACGCACCCACTCACTCACCCACTCACTCACACACACCACTCACTCANCCACTCACTCACCCACTCACTCACACACCCACCCACCCACCCACGCATGCACTCACTCACCCACCCACCCACCCACTCACCCACTCACTCACTCACTCACCCACCCACTCACTCACTCACTCACCCACTCACCCACACACTCACTCACCCACACACACACCCACGCACCCACTCACCACTCACCCACTCACCCACTCACTCACCCACCCACTCACTCACCCACCCACCCACTCACCCACACACTCACTCACCCACACACACACCCACATACCCACCCACTCACCCACCCACTCACCCACTCACCCACTCACTCACCCACCCACCCACTCACCCACACACTCACTCACCCACACACACACCCACATACCCACCCACTCACCCACACACCCACCACCCACACACACACACACTCACTCACTCACCCACCCACTCACCCACCCACCCACTCACTCACTCACTCACCCACCCACTCACTCACCCACCCACTCACCCACCCACCCACCCACCCACCCACCCACACACCACCCACTCACCCACACACCCACCCACCCACCCACCCACACACACACACTCACTCACTCACTCACCCACCCACCCACCCACTCACTCACTCACACACCCACCCACTCACCCACTCACTCACCCACCCACCCACTCACCCACTCACTCACCCACACACACACCCACACACACACACACCCACACACCNACCCACTCACCCACCCACCCACTCACCCACCCACCCACTCACCCACCCACCCACACACCCACTCACCACACACTCACCCACCCACCACCACGCACCCACTCACCCACTCACCCACGCACCCACTCACCCACTCACCACCCACCCACTCACCCACCCACCCACCCACCCACCCACTCACCCACCCACCACCCACTCACCACCCACCCACCCACCCACCCACTCACTCACTCACCCCACCCACTCACTCACCCACCCACTCACACACCCACTCACCCACCCACCCACTCACTCACTCACCCACTCACTCACCCACCCACCCACCCACTCACCACCCACCACTCACCCACTCACACTCCACCCACTCACCACTCACCCACCCACCTACCCACTCACTCACCCACCCACCCACCCACCCACACACCCACCCACCTCTCCTTATCGCAGGCAGCGGGGCTCGTTCGGGCTCCTGGCCACCATCCCTGTCATCACCACGGCCGCGCCCCCTGTGACTGATCCGGCTGCCTCGCCACGCGCCTGACTCATCATCATCATCGTCGTCATCGTCGGCGTCATCGGCGTCATCGGCGTCATCGGCATGCCGGAACCATCCGCGGATGCGTTGGCTGATGCGTTGGCGATGGTGGTGATGTTGGGCCGGGGAATCTCCATTGGGCGGTAGTGGGGGCTGTTGGCTCGGGAGTGTTGGGACCAGACGCCTTGGGGGGGTGGGGGTCATTGAGGAGGGGAGGGGGAGGGAGGGGGGGGGTGGTGAGCGTTGGTGGTGGTGATTGGGTGGGTGGGTGAGTGGGTGAGTAGGTGGGTGGGTGGTGAATGGGTGGGTAGGTGAGTGGGTGAGTGGGTGGGTAGGTGGTGAGTGAGTGGGTGAGTGAGTGAGTAGGTGGGTGGGTGAGTGAGTGAGTGGGTGAGTGTGTGAATGGGTGGGTGAGTGGGTGGGTGGTGAGTGGGTAGGTGGGTGAGTGAGTGGGTGAGTGAGTGGTGGGTGAGTGAGTGGTGAGTGAGTGAATGGGTGAGTGGTGAATGGGTGAGTGGGTGGTGAGTGGGTGAACGGGTGGACGAGTGGGTGGTGAGTGGGTGAACGGGTGGGTGAGTGGGTGGGTGAACGGGTGGGTGAGTGAGTGAGTGGGTGGGTGAGT
>WFAB01002962.1:0-23311 GCA_018977245.1 Lethenteron camtschaticum | reverse complement strand
AGCCCAGCCCAGCCCAGCCCAGGCAGCCCAGCCCAGCCCAGCCCAACAGCTACTTGCCCCGGCTCACTGAGCCGTCTCGCCCGGCAGCTCAAACACCCGGCGTTGGTCCGTCCGTGCTGCGTATCGATCTCCGTCTCCAGCAAACACCCACATCCACCCCCCCACACCCGCGCTGTGGGGGGTGGGACGCTGTGGGTGTGACGCTGTGGTGTGACACTGGGTGTGTGACGCTGTGGGTGGGACACTGGGGTGTGTGACGCTGTGGGTGTGTGACGCTGTGGGTGTGACGCTGTGGGTGTGTGACGCTGTGGGTGGGATGCTGTGGGTGTGACGCTGTGGGTGTGACACTGGTGTGACACTGGGGTGTGACGCTGTGGGTGGATGCTGTGGTGTGACGCTGTGGGTGTGACACTGGTGTGACACTGGGGTGTGACACTGGGTGTGACACTGTGGGGTGACACTGGGGTGTGACGCTGGGTGTGTGACGCTGTGGGTGGGATGCTGTGGGTGGGACGCTGTGGGTGGGATGGTGGAGGTGGTGGAGGTGGTGGAGGTGGTGGAGGTGGTGCAGGAGGTTTGGGGTTGATTAAAGGCGACCGTTTATTGGTTTTGGTTTTTGGCTTTTTGGGAAGTGAGCAAAGTGGAGACGTTTAGCCCCAACAACCGGCACCACCACCACACCGCCACCACAACACTGCCACCACACCGCCACACCACCAACAACACACAACAACCACCACCACCCAACACTGCCACCACCACCGCCACCACCGCCACCACCACCACAACAACCACCACCACCAACACCACCGCGACGTGTTCTCTCGGCGGCACGGGGCTCAGTCCACTCGGCAGCGGCTCGCGGATGTGGGGGGGGGCTGGTGATGGGAAGGAGGGGGGGCTGAGGGGGGGGGGCTGAGGGGGGGGCTGAGGGGGGGGTTAGGGAAGGAGGGGGGGGCTGATGGGGGCTGATGAGTGACGACGTCATCGTCGTCTGCTGCTGTTGCATGACACAGGCCTGTGTCCCGCGGCGTGGTTGGTTGTGGTCGGTTGTGGTCGGTTGTGGTCGGTTGTGGTCGGTTGTGGTCGGTTGTGGCCGGTCGTGGCCGTTGTGGCGGCTGCGGTTTGTGGTTGTCGCCGCGTTACGGACCCCGCCGTGACGGTGGTTGGTTGTGTCGGTTGTGCTTAGTTGTGGTCGGTTGTGGTTGTGGCGGCTGCGGTCGTCGCCACACCCGGTGGGAGGGGGGATGAGGGGGGGGGGGACGTGGGGGGGAGGGGTGGTGGGGGGGGGGGACATGGAGGGAGTCTTGGAATTGGATTCTGGATTGAGACTCGGGGAGACCGGGTCTCAGGATCCCAGTTCCAGGAGACTTATCAGATCATCACCAAGGTCAATGGAGACCCTGATACCCGGTCTTCCCGAGTCTCAGTGGAGACTCTGACCCTGAGACCCGGTCTCCCCGAGTCTCAGTGACCCTGAGACCCGGTCTCCCTGAGTCTCACCCTGACCCTGAGACCCGGTCTCCCTGAGTCTCAGTGAGACTCTGGCCCTGAGACCCGGTCTCCCTGAGTCTCAGTGACCCTGAGACCCGGTCTCCCTGAGTCTCAGTGGGACTCTGACCCTGAGACCCGGTCTCCCTGAGTCTCACTGACCCTGAGACCCGGTCTCCCTGAGTCTCAGTGGAGACTCTGACCCTGAACCCGGTCTCCCTGAGTCTCATGGAGACTCTGACCCTGAGACCCGGTCTCCCGAGTCTCAGTGGAGACTCTGACCCTGAGACCTGGTCTCCCTGAGTCTCAGTGGAGACTCTGACCCTGAGACCCGGTCTCCCTGAGTCTCACCCTGACCCTGAGACCCGGTCTCCCTGAGTCTCAGTGGAGACTCTGGCCCTGAGACCCGGTCTCCCTGAGTCTCAGTGACCCTGAGACCCGGTCTCCCTGAGTCTCAGTGGAGACTCTGACCCTGAGACCCGGTCTCCCTGAGTCTCACTGACCCTGAGACCCGGTCTCCCTGAGTCTCAGTGGAGACTCTGACCCTGAGACCCGGTCTCCCCTGGAGTCTCAGTGGAGACTCTGACCCTGAGACCCGGTCTCCCCGAGTCTCAGTGACCCTGAGACCCGGTCTCCCTGAGTCTCAGGAGACTCTGACCCTGAGACCCGGTCTCCCCGAGTCTCAGTGACCCTGAGACCCCGGTCTCCTGAGTCTCAGTGAAGACTCTGACCCTGAGACCCGGTCTCCCTGAGTCTCAGTGGAGACTCTGACCCTGACCCCCGGTCTCCTTGACCCTGACCCCCGGTCTCCCCGAGTCTCGGTGGAGACTCCCATCACCGAACTCGTCACGTTCACCGCGGTTGTAAATGACACGGCGTCGTTATATTACTATGTTGTTGTTGATTGTCGTTGTCGTTGTTGGTGATTGTTGTTGTTCGTTGCTGTCACGCTCGTTATAATTACTGACGCTGCTTTTGAAACGGGAGTGGTGTCACCCAGCGGGTCACCCAGTGAGTCACTCAGCGGGTCACCCAGTGAGTCACTCAGCGGGTCACCCAGTGAGTCACTCAGCGGGTCACTCAGTGAGTCACCCAGCGGTGCACCCAGCGGGTCACCCAGTGAGTCACCCAGTGAGTCACTCAGTGAGTCACTCAGCGAGTCACCCAGCAGGTCACCCAGCGGGTCACCCAGCGGGTCACCCAGCGGGTCACCCAGCAGGTCACCCAGCAGGTCACCCAGCAGGTCACCCAGCAGGTCACCCAGTGAGTCACCCAGCAGGTCACCCAGCAGGTCACCCAGCAGGTCACTCAGCGGGTCACTCAGTGGGTCACCCAGTGAGTCACCCAGCAGGTCACCAGCGGTCACCCAGCAGGTCACTCAGCAGGTCACCCAGTGAGTCACCCAGCAGGTCACTCAGCAGGTCACCCAGTGAGTCACCCAGCGGGTCACCCAGCAGGTCACTCAGTGGGTCACTCAGCGGTCACTCAGTGAGTCACCCAGCAGGTCACCCAGCAGGTCACTCAGTGAGTCACTCAGTGAGTCACTCAGCGGGTCACCCAGCAGGTCACCCAGTGAGTCACTCAGCGGGTCACTCAGCAGGTCACCCAGTGAGTCACCCAGCAGGTCACCCAGCAGGTCACTCAGTGAGTCACTCAGTGATCACTCAGCGGGTCACCCAGCAGGTCACCCAGCAGGTCACTCAGTGAGTCACTCAGTGAGTCACTCAGCGGGTCACTCAGTGAGTCACTCAGTGAGTCACCCAGTGAGTCACCCAGTGGGTCACCAGCGTGTCACCGCTCACCCTGCCATGTGACGCTCGTGATAAATAACTAAATAAAGCCGATAAAACCGAATTGCTTCTCCTGCTTCCTTCCTGCTGCTGCTCCTGCTGCCTCCCCCTCCCCCACTGCTGCTGCCTTCCTCCTGCTGCTACCCGCAGCTGCAGCAGCAGCAGCAGCAGCAATCATCGTTGGCTCTACAGAGACACGCCATCGTGAACCCCCTGAGAGAGAGAGAAGACACCCAGACCCGGTGTTGAACCCAGATTCTCTGTGTGTGTGTACACTACTGTGTGTGTGTGTGTACACTACTGTGTGTGTGTGTGTACACTACTGTGTGTGTGTGTTCACCACTGTGTGTGTGTGTGTACACCACTGTGTGTGTGTGTGTGTACACCACTGTGTGTGTGTATATACACTACTGTGTGTGTGTGTGTGTGTGTTCACCACTGTGTGTGTGTGTGTGTTCACCACTGTGTGTGTGTGTGTGTGCACACTACTGTGTGTGTGTGTGCACACTACTGTGTGTGTGTGTGTACACTACTGTGTGTGTGTGTGTGTACACTACTGTGTGTGTGTGTGTACACTACTGTGTGTGTGTGTGTACACTACTGTGTGTGTGTGTGTGTACACTACTGTGTGTGTGTGTGTGTACACTACTGTGTGTGTGTGTGTGTACACTACTGTGTGTGTGTGTGTACACTACTGTGTGTGTGTGTGTACACTACTGTGTGTGTGTGTGTGTACACTACTGTGTGTGTGTGTGTGTACACTACTGTGTGTGTGTGTGTGTACACTACTGTGTGTGTGTGTGTGTACACTACTGTGTGTGTGTGTGTGTACACTACTGTGTGTGTGTGTGGTACACTACTGTGTGTTGTGTGTGTACACTACTGTGTGTGTGTGTGTGTACACTACTGTGTGTGTGTGTGTGTACACTACTGTGTGTGTGTGTGTGTACACTACTGTGTGTGTGTGTGTACACTACTGTGTGTGTGTGTGTGTACACTACTGTGTGTGTGTGTGTGTACACTACTGTGTGTGTGTGTGTGTACACTACTGTGTGTGTGTGTGTGTACACTACTGTGTGTGTGTGTGTTCACCACTGTGTGTGTGTGTGTTCACCACTGTGTGTGTGTGTGTGTTCACCACTGTGTGTGTGTGTGTTCACCACTGTGTGTGTGTGTGTTCACCACTGTGTGTGTGTGTGTGTGTTCACCACTGTGTGTGTGTGTGTGTTCACCACTGTGTGTGTTCACCACTGTGTGTGTGTGTGTGTTCACCACTGTGTGTTCACCACTGTGTGTGTGTGTGTGTTCACCACTGTGTGTGTGTGTGTTCACCACTGTGTGTGTTGTTTCCACTTGTGTGTGTGTGTGTTCACCACTGGTGTGGTGTGGTGTGTTCACCACTGTGTGTGTGTGTGTGTTCACCACTGGTGTGTGTGTGTTCCACCACTGTGGTGTGGTGTGGTGTGTGTTCACCACTGTGTGTGGTGTGTGGTGTTCACCACTGTGTGTGTGTGTGTGTTCACCACTGTGTGTGTGTGTGTTCACCACTGTGTGTGTGTGTGTTCACCACTGTGTGTGTGTGTGTTCACCACTGTGTGTGTGTGTGTGTTCACCACTGTGTTTGTGTGTGTTCACCACTGTGTGTGTGTGTGTTCACCACTGTGTGTGTGTGTGTTCACCACTGTGTGGTGTGTGGTGTGTGTTCACTACTCTGTGTGTGTGTACACTACTGTGTGTGTGTGTACACTACTGTGTGTGTGTGTACATACTGTGTGTGTGTGTGTGTACACCACTGTGTGTGTGTGTGTGTTCACCACTGTGTGTGTGTGTGTTCACCACTGTGTGTGTGTGTTCACCACTGTGTGTGTGTGTGTTCACCACTGTGTGTGTGTACACCACTGTGTGGTGTGTACACCACTGTGTGTGTGTACACCACTGTGTGTGTGTGTGTGTTCACCACTGTGTGTGTGTGTGTGTTCACCACTGTGTGTGTGTGTTCACCACTGTGTGTGTGTGTGTGTTCACCACTGTTGTGTGTGTGTTCACCACTGTGTGGTGTGTGTACACCACTGTGTGTGTGTGTGTGTGTTCACCACTGTGGTGTGTGTTCACCACTGTGTGTGTGTGTGTGTACACCACTGTGTGTGTGGTGTGTGTACACCACTGTGTGTGTGTGTGTGTTCACCACTGTGTGGTTGTGTGTTGTGTGTTCACCACTGTGTGTGGTGTCACCACTGTGTGTGTGTGTTTCACACTGTGTGTGTGTACACACTGTGTGTGTGTGTCACCTACTGTGTGTGTGTGTCACCACTGGTGTGTGTGTGTTCACCACTGTGTGTGTGTGTTATGTGTGTTGTTTCACCACTGTGTGTGTGTGTTCACCACTGTGGTGTGTGTGTGTTTCACCACTGTGTGTTGTGTTCACCACTGTGTGTGTGTGTGTGTTCACCACTTGTGTGTTGTGTGTTCACCACTGTGTGTGTGTGTGTGTTCACCACTGTGTGTGTGTGTGTTCACCACTGTTGTGTGTGTGTGTTCACCACTGTGGTGTGTGTGTGTTCACCACTGTGTGGTGTGTGGGGTGTGTGTGTGTCACCACTGTGTGTGTGTGTTACCACTGTGTGTGTGTGTGTGTTCACCCTTGTGTGTGTGTGTGTTCACCACTGTGTGTGTGTGTGTGTTCACCACTGGTGTGTGTGTGTGGTTCACCACTGTGTGTGGTTTGTGTGTGTGTTCACCACTGTGTGTGTGTGTGTTCACACTGTGTGTGTGTGCTGTGGTGTGTGTTCACCACTGGGTGTCTGTTGTGTGTGTTCACCACTGGTGTGTGTTGTGTGTTCCACTGTGTGTGTTGTGTTTCACCACTGTGTGTGGTGGTTCACCACTGTGGTGGTGTGTTCACCACTGTTGTGTGTGGTCACCATGTGTGTGTGTGTGTTCACCACTGTGTGTGTGTGTGTTCACCACTGTGTTGTGGTGTGTTCCCACTGTGGTGTGTGGTTCACCACTGTGTGTGTGTGTGTTCACCACTGTGTGTGTGTGTGTGTTCACCACTGTGTGTGTGTGTGTGTTCACCATGTGGTGTGTGTTCACCACTGTGTGTGTGTGTGTGTTCACCACGTGTGGTGTGTGTTCACCACTGTGTGTGTGTGTGTTCACCACTGTGGTGTGTGTGTGTTCACCACTGTGTGTGTGTGTGTTCACCACTGTGTGTGTGTTCACCACTGTGTGTGTGGTTCACCACTGTGTGTGTGTGTGTTCACCACTGGTGTGTGTTCACCACTGTGTGTGTGTGTGTGTTCACCACTGTGTGTGTGTGGTGTGTTCACCACTGTGTGTGTGTGTGTTCACCACTGTGTGTGTGTGTGTTCACCACTGTGTGTGTGTGTGTGTTCACCACTGTGTGTGTGTGTGTTCACCACTGTGGTTGTGGTGTGTGTGTTCACCACGTGTGTGTGGTGTGGTGTTCACCACTGTGTGTGTGGTGTTCACATGGTGTGTGTGTTCACCACTGTGTGTGGTGTGTGTTCACCCACTGGGTGTGTGTGTGTGTTCACCACTGTGTGTGTGTGTTCACCACTGTGTGTGTGTGTGTTCACCCACTGTGTGTGTGTGGTGTTCACCACTGTGTGTGTGTGTGGTTCACCACTGTGTGTGTGTGTGTGTTCACCACTGTGTGTGTGTGTGTGTTCACCACTGTGTGTGTGTGTGTTCACCACTGTGTGTGTGTGTTCACCACTGTGTGTGGTGTTCACCACTGTGTGTGTGTGTGTGTTCACCACTGTGTGTGTGTGTTGTGTTCACCACTGTGTGTGTGTGTGTTCACCACTGTGTGTGTGTGTGTGTTCACCACTGTGTGTGTGTGTGTGTTCACCACTGTGTGTGTGTGTGTGTTCACCACTGTGTGTGTGTGTGTGTTCACCACTGTGTGTGTGTGTGGTTCACCACTGTGTGTGTGTGTGTTCACCACTGTGTGTGTGGTGTTCACCACTGTGGTGTGTGTGTTCACCAGTGTGTGTTGTTCACCACTGTGGTGTGTGTGTTCACCACTGTGTGTGTGTCACCACTGTGTGTGTGTGTGTTCACCACTGGTGTGTGTGTGTGTCACCACTGTGTGTGTGGTGTCACCACTGTGTGTGTGTGTGTGTTCACCACGTGTGTGTGTGTTGTGTTCACCACTGGTGGTGTGTGTGTTCACCACTGTGTGTGTGTGTGTGTTCACCACTGTGTGGTGTGTGTGTTCACCACTGTGTGTGTGTGTGTGTTCACCACTGTGTGTGTGTGTGTGTTCACCACTGTGTTGTGTGTGTTCACCACTGTGGTGTGTGTGTGTTCACCACTGTGTGTGTGTGTGTTCACCACTGTGTGTGTGTGTTCACCACTGGTGTGTGGTGTGTTCACCACTGTGTGTGTGTGTGGTTCACCACTGTGTGTGGTGTCACCCTGTGTGGTGTTTCACCACTGTGTGTGGTGTGTGTGTGTGTTGTGTTCACCACTGTGTGTGTGTGTGTTCACCACTGTGTGTGTGTGTGTGTTTCACCACTGGTGTGTGTGTGTGTGTTCACCACTGTGTGTGTGTGTGTGTTCACCACTGTGTGTGTGTGTTCACCACTGTGTGTGTGTTCACCACTGTGTGTGTGTGGTGTTCACCACTGTGTGTGTGTTGTGTTCACCACTGTGTGTGTGTGTGTTCACCACTGTGTGTGGTGTGGTTCACCACTGTGTGTGTGTACACCACTGGTGTGTGTGTGTGTTGGTTACAACCACTGTGTGTGTGTGTTACACCACTGTGTGTGTGTGGTTCACCACTGTGTGTGTGTGTGTGTTCACCACTGTGTGTGTGTGTGTGTTCACCACTGTGTGTGTGGTGTGTTCACCACTGTGTGTGTGTGTGTGTTCACCACTGTGTGTGTGGTGTGTGTTCACCACTGTGTGTGTGTGTGTTCACCACTGTGTGTGTGTGTGTTCACCACTGTGTGTGTGTGTGTTCACCACTGTGTGTGTGTGTGTTCCACCACTGTGTGTGTGTGTGTTCACCACTGTGTGTGTGGTGTTCACCACTGTGTGTGTGTGTGTTCACCACTGTGTGTGTGTGTTTCACCACTGGTGTGTGTGTGTGTGTTCACCACTGTGTGTGTGTGTGTTTCACCACTTGGTGTGTGTGTTCACCACTGTGTGTGTGTGTGTGTTCACCACTGGTGTGTGTGTGTGTTCACCACTGTGTGTGTGTGTTCACCACTGTGTGTGTGTGTGTTCACCACTGTGTGTGTGTGTGTTCACCACTGTGTGTGTGTTTTCACCACTGTGTTGTGTGTGTTCACCACTGTGTGGTGTGTTCACCACTGTGGTGTCACCACGGTGTGTGTGTGTTCACCACTGGTGTGTGTGTGGTGTTCACCACTGTGTGGTGTGTATGTGTGTTCACCACTGTGTGTGTGTGTGTTCACCACTGTGTGTGTGTGTGTTCACCACTGTGTGTGTGTCTGTCACCACTGTGTGTGTGTGTGTTCACCACTGTGTGTGTGTGTGTTCACCACTGTGTGTGTGTGTCACCACTGTGTGTGTGTTCACCACTGTGTGTGTGTGTGTGTTCACCACTGTGTGTGTGTGTGTTCACCACTGTGTTGTGTGTGTTCACCACTGTGTGTGTGTGTGTGTTCACCACTGTGTGGTGTGTGTGTGTTCACCACTGTGTGTGTGTGTTCACCACTGTGTGTGTGTTGTGTTCACCACTGTGTGTGTGTGTTCACCACTGTGTGTGTGTGTGTTCACCACTGTGGTGTGTTGTGTGTGTTCACCACTGTGTGTGTGTGTGTGTGTTGTGTGTTCACCTTGTTTTTTCACTGGTTGTGTGTGTGTGTTCACCACTGTGTGTTTGTGTTCACCACTGTGTGGGTTGGTGTGTGTTCACCACTGTGTGTGTGTTCACCACTGTGTGTGTGTGTGTACACCACTGTGTGTGTGTTACACCACTGTGTGTGTGTGTACACCACTGTGTGTGTGTACACCACTGTGTGTGTACACCACTGTGTGTGTACACCACTGTGTGTGTGTGTACACCACTGTGTGTGTGTGTACACCACTGTGTGTGTGTGTACACCCACTGTGTGTGTACACCACTGTGTGTGTGTGTACACCACTGTGTGTGTGTGTACACCACTGTGTGTGTGTGTACACCACTGTGTGTGTGTACACCACTGTGTGTGTGTGTACACCACTGTGTGTGTACACCACTGTGTGTGTACACCACTGTGTGTATGTGTACACCACTGTGTGTGTACACCACTGTGTGTGTGTGTACACCACTGTGTGTGTGTGTACACCACTGTGTGTGTGTGTACACCACTGTGTGTGTGTACACCACTGTGTGTGTGTGTACACCACTGTGTGTGTGTGTGTACACCACTGTGTGTGTGTGTGTGTACACCACTGTGTGTGTGTACACCACTGTGTGTGTGTGTACACTACTGTGTGTGTGTGTACATATGGATGCACACGCACACCACTGTGTACACATGCACACACTCATGCAGAGTTGAGAGGGGTGGAGTGCCCGATGGTACAAAATACCCAGGCAGGTGCTTAGTACTGGTAGGAACCTCCTGGTTACACCAGCCCACAAGGGATTATTGTGTCCGTCCGTCCGTCGTGCATCCAAAAATGGGAAGGGTGGGGCTGGGTAGAGAGGGAGGGTGGGGAGGGGCTGGGTGGGGAGGGGCTGGGTGGGGAGGGGCTGGGTGGGGAGGGGCTGGTCACCCCGTGGTGCCCTTATAAAACTCAACGTTCAACCTACTCACGCCGGCTTGTGCCCGCCCTCACAGTCGGGCATATTTGCGGAATACACCACGCCGCCGTTGACCCTGCAGGCCATTGACCGAGCAACCCGACGTTCCTACCAGCTCCCTCCGCAGGACAATGTGTTATTGGTGGGGCTGATGGTAAGGCCCCACCTCTTAGTGGCAAGCTCCAGTCTCAGCAGCAGCGTCTCCAACTCCTCTTCTGAATGAGCAGCAATTACCAAATCATCGGCTTACATAACGTGGTTGAGCAATAGGGAGCCATCCCTTGATCGCACCCGGGTGTCGATCAGCCTCCCATTGTATCTGTACCAGATGGAAATTCCTCCGGTACAGCTATTGAAGACTTCACAAACTACGCGGTCAAAATAGATGTTAAATAATGTGGGAGCCAGAGGACATCCCTGTCGCACCCCAAGGTGAACAGGGAATGGCTCCGACTCCCGGGCCAGAAACTCGCTCCACCTCAGGGGCCGTCCATAAATGACGTCACGAACCTGGGGGGGGGGGGGGTCAGACATTTGTGACAATGTGTGACGAGGGGGGGGGGGGCAGGGGGAGTTTGAGAAATGACAGAGCGATTTGTGATCGCGGGCCACTGAGGCAGACTCCATCTCCTCAGCAACCCGCGACCACCACCAATCATTCTTGCAGCGCCTCACGGCTCTCCGAACCTCCGAGCGAAGGCTGCGGTAAGCCTCCTCCTCATTCTCCGACGTGGGATGCTGTAGCCGACGAGAGTGGGCCTGTCGCTTTTCTCAACCATCTGGAACACCTCCTCTGTCAGCCAGGGTCTCTGGGAGGTCTGGACCGTGTACCCAAAGCAGCTGCATGAGTCACAGTCCTAAACCTCGCCCATTGACCCTCGACATCAGGAGGAGTGGGGGACGATGGCAACCCCAGCCGCAAGCGGCGACGAAATTCAAATTTTTTTGGGTCTCATCTTCTTGGTTCTTAAAGCTTTCGTGACTGCAGGGATTCATCTTCTTGGTTCTTTCGGTAAAGTCACGTAGAATGGAAATAATAAAATAATAAAAATAAAACTGAATTATGTTTTATTTTTATTATTTTATTATTTCCATTCTACGTGATGACTTTACCGAAAGAACCAAGAAGATGAATCCCTGCAGTCACGAAAGCTTTAAATCGAAATTTCTTGGTTCTGTCGGTAAAGTCACTTAGATAGTTTAAAAGAAAATGACGAAACATTTTTTTTTCAACTTCGTAGCTTCTCGTTACTTTTGTTCAATAACATTTTTTAAAAAGATGATTCGAACCAAGACACGTGGCTTGACCGACAGACCCAAGGCACCGCTAAAGCCTCGATTCGAGGCGAAATTTCTCGCTCGCAAACTTCCCACACCACGCCCTGGCCGTTGACCCTGCCCATTGACCGAGCAACCCAACGTTCCTACCAGCTCCCTCCGCAGGAGGAATGTGTTATTGGTGGGGCTGATGGTAAGGCCCCACCTCTTAGTGGCACGCTCCAGGTTCAGTAGCAGCGTCTCCAACTCCTCCTCTGAGTGAGCAGCTATTACCAAATCATCGGCATATTTGGAGCATTCCTGGCAGCGATTTCAGCCGCACCACCTCTACATAACAATAGGCTCAGTCAACCATTCTACACAACAAAGACTCATTTCCTGGCAGCGATTTCAGCCGCATCACCTCTACATAACAATAGGCTCAGTCAACCATTCTACACAACAAAGACTCATTTCCTGGCAGCGATTTCAGCCGCACCACATCTACATAACAATAGGCTCAGTCAACCATTCTACACAACAAAGACTCATTTCCTGGCAGCGATTTCAGCCACACCACATCTACATAACAATAGGCTCAGTCAACCATTCTACACAACAAAGACTCATTTCCTGGCAGTGATTTCAGCCGCACCACCTCTACATAACAATAGGCTCAGTCAACTATTCTATACAAGACTAATTTCCT
Organism: Lethenteron camtschaticum; assembly: GCA_018977245.1. NCBI lineage: Eukaryota > Metazoa > Chordata > Hyperoartia > Petromyzontiformes > Petromyzontidae > Lethenteron > Lethenteron camtschaticum. The sequence goes on along the minus strand of WFAB01002962.1, from coordinate 11,280 downwards.
GGCAGCGATTTCAGCCGCACTACCTCTACATAACACTAGGCTCAGTCAACCATTCTACACAACAAAGACTCATTTCCTGGCAGCGATTTCAGCCGCACCACCTCTACATAACAATAGGCTCAGTCAACCATTCTACACAACAAAGACTCATTTCCTGGCAGCGATTTCAGCCGCATCACCTCTACATAACAATAGGCTCAGTCAACCATTCTACACAACAAAGACTCATTTCCTGGCAGCGATTTCAGCCGCACCACCTCTACATAACAATAGGCTCAGTCATCCATTCTACACAACAAAGACTCATTTCCTGGCAGCGATTTCAGCCGCACCACCTCTACATAACAATAGGCTCAGTCAACCATTCTACACAACAAAAACTCATTTTCTGGCAGCGATTTCAGCCGCACCACCTCTACATAACAATAGGCTCAGTCAACCATTCTACACAACAAAGACTCATTTCCTGGCAGCGATTTCAGCCGCACCACCTCTACATAACAATAGGCTCAGTCATCCATTCTACACAACAAAGACTCATTTCCTGGCAACGATTTCAGCCGCTTCACCTCTACATAACAAAAGGCTCAGTCCCATTTACACGCACCTTTACATCATCCGCACCTTTACATCATCCGCACGTAGCTTACACAACAAAGGCTCATTCCTAACAGCGTGTTCCAGCCACACCGAACCTCACAAACATAATATCCAGGTGCCTACCTTGGCTCCTTCCACCCTCAACCAGTATATACACAAGGACTGTTTTCTTGGAATTTCTCACTTACTTGATACAGCTATCGTGCTGTGATGGTTCCACCTGAAGACGGAAGCTTGTGTTGCTGCCTCCGAAATGTCGTAATTTTATTTTACTTTTATTAATTTACATTTTTTACCTACGTGACTTTACCGAAAAAATTAAGAATATACGTGACGTGGTTGACCAATAGGGAGCCGGGGGGGGGGCAGATCGTCTCCGAGGGGGGGGGGGTGACGCTGCTGATGGTGGCGGCAGCAGCAAGGACGTGGGTCCGGCATCGTCAGCTGGTCCGGCAACTTCGTGGTCCAGCGGATGTCCTTGGTGGGACGCGGAGAGACGGAGCGACTCTCACGGTCGACTATCACAGAGCGACTCTCACGGAGCGACTCTCAGTGACGGAGCGAATCTCACGGAGCGACTATCAGTGACGGAGTGACTCTCACGGACGACTTTGACGGACGACTTTGACGGACGACGACGAAACTGAGCGAGTCTCCGTGTAACACGTTTTTATTGTCACGTCTTCGTGTCGCCAGTTCACTTTTGTTTTTTTACATTTCTCCCCCCACCCCCCCACCCCCCTCCCCGTTCCGTTTCTCTCTCCCCGTCCTCCGTTTGTTTTGTCCCCCCTCAACGTTTCGCGCTTTTTTTTCCTTCTTATTCTTCTTAAGGCTACAAAAATGATGTCTACAACATTGTTTCGTGGAGAGGGGAGGGGGGTGGTGGTGATGGGGGTGATGGGGGTGATGATGGTGGCGGTGATGGGGGGTGGTGATGATGATGGCGGTGATGGTGGTGATGGTGGTGGGTGTGGGGTGGTGGTACCTTCACCAACCCACCCACCCCACCCACACATCATCTCACCTCTCCACCACCACCACCGCATCCACCATCCCTGTCCACCCAGAAGTCGCGCGCGTTTCGCTAAACCCCTCAACTCGTCACCATCGTCACCCCCCCCACCACCCACCCCCCCACCACCCCCACGGCCCCCCTATCAAGTCGACATCCGTAAGAAAGAAACATCCTCAAAGAGTTCGTCAACTCGGCCTGACCCACGGTGACTTTAACCCCCTGAACTCCCCCACGACCCCCCCCCCCGCCCGCCCCCCCCGCCCCACGACCGAGAAAAATGCATTTTTAAAAACGAGTTTCAGTAGTTTAATAATTATTAATTATTAATATTAATAACTCGTACGCACATTCCTGCCACACGAGTGTAGAAGAAGTAGTGTGAGTGAGTGACGGCCTCGTTATCATTTTACTGTTTAGCTACTCGAGGAGTTTTAGTTTATTACCCCACCCACCCACCCAACCCCCTACCCCCAAAACCTCAACCTCCTCCTCCCCCTGCCCGCCTCGTCAATTGCGTTGCTTATATTGCTTCATTTGTGTCTCGTATCGTGTATAGAACTGTACACACACAGACACGCGCACACAGACACGCGCGTAACGCCGGGCGCGCAGATACAACGAGTGGATTAATATGGTGCTGCTGACAAGGCAAATCCGTACAACAGAGACGCACTTACAGGGATGGGAGACCATCGCCACCATCGCCATTGCCACCACTGCCACCACTGCCACCACCGCCACCGCCACCACCACCACTACCAGCACCACCGCCACCACCGTCAGGGTTAGAGTCTCCACTGAGATTCGGGGAGTCCGGGTCTCAGGGTCAGAGTGAGACTCAGGGAGACTGGGTCTCAGGGTCAGTGAGACTCAAGGGAGACCGGGTCTCAGGGTCAGGGTCAGTGAGACTCGGGGAGACCGGGTCTCAGGGTCAGAGTGAGACTCAGGGAGACCGGGTCTCAGGGTCAGAGTCTTCACTGAGACTCGGGGAGACCGGGTTCTCAGGGTTCTAGTCTCCACTGAGACTCAGGGAGACCAGGTCTCAGGGTCAGAGTGAGACTCAGGGAGACCGGGTGTCAGGTTAAAGTCTTCACTGAGACTCAGTGAGACCGGGTCTCAGGGTCAGAGTCTCCACTGAGACTCAGGGGAGACCGGGTCTCAGGGTCAGAGTCTTCACTGAGACTCGGGGAGACCGGGTCTCAGGGTCAGAGTCTCCACTGAGACTCAGGGAGACCGGGTCTCAGGGTTAGAGTCTTCACTGAGACTCAGGGAGACCGGGTCTCAGGGTCAGAGTCCTTCACTGAGACTCAGGGAGACCGGGTCTCAGGGTCAGTCTCCACTGAGACTCAGGGAGACCGGGTCTCAGGGTCAGAGTCTTCACCGAGACTCAGGGAGACCGGGTCTCAGGGTCAGAGTCTCCACTGAGACTCGGGGAGACCGGGTCTCAGGGTCAGAGTCTCCACTGAGACTCAGGGAGACCGGGTCTCAGGGTCAGAGTCTCCACTGAGACTCGGGGAGACCGGGTCTCAGGTCAGAGTCTCCACTGAGACTCGGGGAGACCGGGTCTCAGGGTCAGAGTCTCCACTGAGACTCGGGGAGACCGGGTCTCAGGGTCAGAGAGACCCAGGGACCGGGTCTCAGGGTCAGAGTCTCCACTGAGACTCAGGGAGACCGGGTCTCAGGGTCAGAGTCTCCACTGAGACTCGGGGGGACGGGTCTCAGGGTCAGGTCTTCACTGAGACTCGGGGAGACCGGGTCTCAGGGTCAGAGTCTCCACTGAGACTCAGGGAGACCGGGTCTCAGGGTCAGAGTCTTCACTGGATCGGGGAGACCGGATCTCAGGGTCAGGGCTCCACTGAGACTCAAGGAGACTGGGTCTCAGGGTCAAAGTCTTCACTGAGACTCAGGGAGACCGGGTCTCAGGTCTCAGGTCAGAGTTTTCGGTGTGAATCGGGGAGAGCAAATTTTCAGATCTCCACCATCATCACCACAACCACCACCATCACCACCAGCATCACAATCATCACCACCATCACAATCACCACCATCACAATCACCACCACCATCACAATCATGGTTGGTGGTGGGTCATGGTGGTGGTTGGTGGTGGTTTGTATAAATTATTATTCTGCACCGGTGGTGGTGGCGGCGGTTGTTGTTGTTGTTGCTACGGTAGTGGTGGTTGTTGTTGCTAAGGTAGTGGTGGTGACGGTTGTTGTTGTTGCTTTGGTGGTGGCGGTTGTTGTTGTTGTTGCTACGGTAGTGGTGGTGACGGTTGTTGTTGTTGCCGTGACGGTAGTGGCGGTTGTTGTTGTTGCTTTGGTGGTGGCGGTTGTTGCTACGGTAGTGGTGGTGGTTGTTGTTGCTACGGTGGTGGTGGCGATTGGTGTTGTTGCCATGGCGACGGTGTCATAGCGACGCCAAAAAAACACGACGATGACGACGACGACACCATCTTGGTGTCCACCAGCACCACCACGACGTCACGACGATGACGTCACAACGACGACGTCACAACGATGACGTCACAACGAGGACGTCACAACGATGACGTCACAACGAGAACGCGGCGGCGGCGACGACGACGGAGGGAGGGGGGTGAGGGGGGGGGTGGATAGACGACCACAACAACAACAACAACAACGCGAGTGAGTGGGTGGGTGGTGATTTAAAACAACAACAACCCCCACAACAACGACGACCCCAGTCCCCCCCTCTCTCAACCCCCCTCAAAGCGAACAGCGGCACCACCGCCACCACCACAACAACCACAACCACAGCGGAGACTCGTGAGATGTCGACTACCTCTGCGTCTCCCTCACCCCCCTCCCCGTGGCCACGAGTTTCAGAGTCCGTGGTGATGATGATGGTGGTGGTGATGATGATGATGATGGTGGTGATGATGATGGTGGTGATGATGGTGGTGATGATGATGGTGGTGGTGATGGTGGTGGTGATGGTGGTGATGGTGGTGGTGATGATGGTGGTGGTGATGATGATGGTGGTGATGATGATGATGGTGATGATGATGGTGGTGATGATGATGATGGTGGTGATGATGGTGGTGATGATGGTGGTGGTGATGATGGTGGTGGTGATGATGATGGTGGTGATGATGATGATGGTGGTGGTGATGATGATGGTGGTGATGGTGGTGGTGATAATGATGGTGATGATGATGGTGGTGGTGATGATGGTGGTGGTGATGATGGTGATGATGGTGGTGGTGGTGATGATGATGCTAACGATGATGGTGGTGGTGGTGATGATGGTGGTGGCGGTGATGATGGTGCTAACGATGATGGTGGTGATGGTGATGATGATGGTGGTGATGATGGTGATGATGATGGTGGTGGTGGCGGTGATGATGGTGGTGGTGATGATGGTGATGATGGTGGTGGTGGTGATGATGATGGTGGTGATGATGATGGTGGTGATGATGGTGATGATGGTGGTGGTGGTGATGATGATGGTGGTGATGATGATGGTGGTGATGATGATGGTGGTGATGATGGTGGTGGTGATGATGGTGATGATGGTGGTGGTGGTGATGATGATGGTGGTGATGATGATGGTGGTGATGATGGTGGTGATAATGATGGTGATGATGATGGTGGTGGTGATGATGGTGGTGGTGATGATGGTGATGATGGTGGTGGTGGTGATGATGATGCTAACGATGATGGTGGTGGTGGTGATGATGGTGGTGGCGGTGATGATGGTGCTAACGATGATGGTGGTGATGGTGATGATGATGGTGGTGATGATGGTGATGATGGTGGTGGTGGTGGCGGTGATGATGATGATAACGATGATGGTGGTGGTGGTGGTGATGGTGGTGCTAACGATGATGGTGGTGATGATGGTGGCGGTGATGATGGTGTTGATGATGACGACGATGTTGATGATGACGATGTTGATGATGTTGATGACGACGATGTTGATGACGATGATGTTGATGATGACGGTGTTGATGATGATGTTGATGATGACGGTGTTGACGATGACGATGATGACGACGACGATGTTGATGACAATGATGACAATGATGTTGATGTTGACGCTGCTGGTGTAGTTGTTAGCCGGCTCGCTGGTGCTAGGACAGCGCCGCTAAACCAGCGGTTCGACGGGGGACCTCCATCTCCCTTTGGTAGAAAAATAAAAATAGCTTCTCGTTGAAAATAGAGTTCGTGTGTTCAGTGGTGGAGCCACAGCGACGATGATGCTGGCGATGGCAATGAAGGTGTGGGTGGTGCTACCGATGGGTGTGATGGTGGTGACGATGATGCTAACGTTGGTAGCGATGATGATGTTGATGATGGTGTTGATGGTGCTGATGGTGCTACCGATGCTGGCGATGATGGTGATAACGTTGCTAATGATGATGATGTTGCTAATGATGATGGTGCTACCGATGAGAGCGATGATGATGATGGTGCTACCGATGATGATGGTGCTACTGACGGTAGCGATGATGATGATGGTGCTACCGATGATGATGGTGCTACTGATGGTAGCGATGATGATGATGGTGTTGATGTTGCTAACGATGATGATGATGCTGGTGTTGATGTTGCTAACGATGATGATGATGCTGGTGTTGATGGTGCTACCGATGATGATGGTGCTACCGATGATGATGGTGCTACTGATGGTAGCGATGACGATGATGCTGGTGTTGATGTTGCTAACGATGATGGTGCTACCGATGGTAGCGATGATGATGCTGGTGTTGATGTTGCTAACGATGATGACGACGATGCTGGTGTTGATGTTGCTAACGATGATGATGATGCTGGTGTTGATGTTGCTAACGATGATGATGGTGCTAACGTTGCTACGATGATGATGGTGATGTTGGTGCTACCGATGGTAGCGATGTTGATGGTGCTATCGATGCTAACGATGATGATGGTGCTACCGTTGCTAACGATGATGGTGATGTTGGTGCTACCGATGGTAGCGATGTTGATGGTGCTATCGATGCTAACGATGATGATGGTGCTACCGTTGCTAACGATGATGGTGATGTTGGTGCTACCGATGGTAGCGATGATGATGATGATGCTAACGATGCTGGCGATGATGATGGTACTAACGATGGTGATGATTGTGCCGGTGCTGCTGGTGTTGAGACCCATAGACCAAGACTCACACAGAGACCCATAGACTCACACAGAGACTCAGACTCACACAGAGACCCATAGACTCACACAGAGATCCATGGACTCACATAGAGACCCATGGACTCACATAGAGACCCATGGACTCACACAGAGACCCATAGACTCACATAGAGACCCATAGACTCACAGAGACCCACAGACTCACACAGATCCATAGACTCACATAGAGACCCATGGACTCGCTTAGAGACCCACAGACTCACCCATAGATTCACCCAGAGACTCACCCAGAGACCCACAGACTCACCCAGAGACCCAGAGACTCACCCAGAGACCCACAGACTCACCCACAGACCCACAGACTCACCAGAGACCCACAGACTCACCCATAGACCCATAGACTCACCCATAGACCCATAGACTCACCCACAGACCCACAGACTCACCCAGAGACCCACAGACTCACCCATAGACCCATAGACTCACCCATAGACCCATAGACTCACCCACAGACCCACAGACTCACCCATAGACTCACCCAGAGACCCACAGATTCACCCATAGACTCACCCAGAGACCCACAGACTCACCCACACTCACCCACAGACTCACACAGACACCCACAGACTCACCCAGAGACTCACCCACAGAGTCACCCAGAGACCCACAGACTCACCCCGCCCCAAGCTCACACCGACCCACCCTCACACCACCTCCAGACCACGTGACCAGTTTAGTCTTCATTTTGTGAGGGTTCTGCCCTAAAGGTCTGGGCCCGCATTTTAACAGCTCCCAAGAAATGTGAGGAACTAATAAGCCATTTAAATGTGCGCGTGTGTGCGTGTGTGTGCATGTGCGTGCGTGTACGTGCGTGTGTGTGCGCGCATGTGTGCGCGTGTGTGTGCATGTGCGTGTGTGTGCGCGTGTATGTGTGCGTGTGTGTGATTCTTCACTTGTACCAGCTGTGTGGGTGAGTAAAGGCCACGGGGTGAACTCTGCTGCTATGCAAGTCGCTGCCTTGCACTGACGCTGTGGTGACGTAGACTCAGGGCAGGGCGGCTTAACCCAGCGGCGATATCACCACCATCATCACCATCATCACCACCATCATCATTACGACTAGCATCACCATCATCACCACGACCAGCATAATCATCGCCACCACCATATCACTACTATCACCACCACCACCATCATCACGAGTAGCATCACCATCGCACCACCATATCACTACTATCACCACCACCATCATCATGACTAGCATCACCATCGCCACCACTATATCACTATCACCACCACTATCACCACCATCATCATCGCCATCATTATGGTGTAGGTGTGGTGTGGGTGAGTAGGTGGGTGAGTGAGTGGGTGTGTGGGTGGTGGGTGTGTGGGTGGGTGAGTGTGTGTGTGGGTGAGTAGGTGAGTGTGTGAGTGTGTGGGTGAGTGTGTGTGTGGGTTAGCCCACTGCGCTATGAACCTAGCGACCCGGGTTCGATTCCCGCTCACGGCCAACACCAGTGACGATTATCTGAACCGGTCCTGGGCCTCCCCTAGGTCGACTCAGCCTGAAATGAGTACCTGGTGTGGTGTGTAAACATCGCCACTGGGGAGACAAAGGCGGTCGGGCGTGGTGCTGGCCACCCACCCCTCGTGTACCGTTCCGGCCTTCATAGGTGCTCGCTAACAGCACTTGCCCCTACAGTCTGTTAAGGCTATACGGGGGATCTTTGTGTGTGGGTGTGTGTGTGGGTAAGTGAATGAGTGGATGAGTGTGTGGGTGAGTGGGTGGGTGACTGTGTGAGTGGGCGAGGGTGTGTGTGAGTGAGTGACACGGGCTAGAGAAGAAACAGAGTGACGTGGTACAAGAGGGCGTGGACCTGAGTGGACTTGCCGATGACCAATACCAGCAGTGTCAAGATCGGCCTCTGTAGAGGAGGCTCGTGATGGACGCTACTGGGGCTGGTGCCAGGCTAGGTGCACTGCGAGGCTACTGGGCAGCTGGAGTCAGTCGCCCTCCAGCTCACAACAACGAGCGGAGCGTCGGGTGGCTAAAGCGCGAGTTGGTACAGCTGGTGTGGGTCTGTCCCGTGACCTCCTGCACCTAGCCTGGCACAGTGGGGTGGTGGTGGTTGGTCTGAGATGAGCATTGACCAGAACCTCGGTCTGAACACAGTGGGGGTCACACAAGCCTCTCGCCAACTAGAAACACAAGCCCAGGAAAATTGGGTCACGGAACCCCCCTTCTGTCTGCGATGAGCATGACCACAGCCTCTGTGTGAGCCACCACCACCGTCAACACCACCACCACCACCACTGTTACCCACCACCCACCACCACCGTCAACACCACCACCACCACTGTTACCACCACCACCACCGTCAACACCACCACCGCTGTTACCACCACCGCTGTTATCACCACCGTCAGCACCACCACCACCACTGTTACCGCCACCACCATTGTTACCACCACCGCCACCACTGTTACCACCACTGTTACCACCACCACCACCACGACTGTTACCACCACCGCCACCACCGTTACCATCGCCACCACCGTCACCGCCACCGTCACCATCATCACCACTGTTACCACCACCGCCATTGTTACCACCACCGCCGCTGTTACCACCGTCACCACACCGCCACCACCGCGTCGACCCCACAGCGAGTGGCGAGCGAGCGTATAAACCACGCGCACAATCTCCTAACCGCTTTGTTAAAACGCCTCACGCGAGAAATAATCTACAGCGACGACGACAACGACGTCAACACATTAACTACAATTGTTTACGCTACCTAAGAGAGAACAACAACAACAGGAATGACAATAAACAACGTGGACGTGGAAACACGGGGGGGAAGGGGACACGTTTTGAGAGGACTAGCACACACACAAACACACTTACACACCTTACTTACACACACTCACAAACACTCACACACTTACACACACCCTCAACACACTACTACACACACACAAACACACACTTACACACACATCACGCAAACACTCACACACTCACTTACACACACACTTACACACACACTTACATACACTCACACCTTACACACACACTTACACACCACACACACTTAGACACACACTTACACTACACAAACAACAACCGCCATTCGCTACTAAGTGGCGGTGACGTCACCACGACGCTTGTGCCAGGCTACTTGCACCTTGAGGCCACGTGAAGTGTCGAACGCCCGCTGGCAGGTCACGGGGCAGACCAGTAGGTGCCACGGGTCGACTGACCGGACGACTGGCTGATGCACCACCTGTGCCCTACTGTGCCAACTTGCTATGCTTAGCTACCCGGCGTTCCGCTCGTTGTTGTGAGCGACTCCAACTGCCCAGTAGCAGCGTCCTTCACGAGCTCCTCCACAGAGGCCATCTTGACACCGCTGGTACCAGTCATCGGCAAGTCACTCAGCTCCACGTCCTCCTGTACCACATCACTCCATCTCTTCTCTAGCCCGTGCCGCGCCCGTTTAGCCCCCTCGATCCGGCCCAACAAAACCTGTTTGGGCTGCGGTGGTGGGCATGCGGGCTACATAACCAGCCAACGCAGCCTTGTCTGCGGAGGGAGCTCACCGATGGGACTTTGCCCAGATCTTCGAGGATTTGTGAGCTCCTCACACAATCCAAGCCTGGTTAAACCCAGGATGGATCGTAGGCAGGCCAGCCTAAATGTTTCTAATCGGCGAAGATGTTCCATTAGGGGGGTCCACATTTCGCAAGCGTAGAGAAGGGAGGGAATAACTGTGGCCGAGAAGACCCGAAGCTTCGTGCGGAGCGACATACCAGGTAGCTTCCACACAGCGTTACAGAACCAATGAAAAGATAATGCCATTCGACTGATTCAGAGTGAGACCTCTGCTGTCAAACCGGAGCCGGTTGTGAGCACACTGCCCAGGTATGAGAAACTCTCCACTCTCTCCACACACACACACACACACCTTCCCACACCTTAACACACACACCCCTTACCCAGTGAGTGGGTGGGTGAATGAGTGCGGGCGAGTGGGTGTGTGAATGAGTGGGTGGGTGGGTGTGCGAGTGGGTGTGTGAATGAGTGGGTGAATAAGTGGGTGGGTGAGTGAGTGTGCGAGCGAGTGGGTGAGTGTGCAAGTGGGTGTGCGAGTGAGTGTGCGAGTGTGCGAGTGAGTGTGCGAGTGAGTGTGCGAGTGAGTGAGTGTGCAAATCAGCAAGGAAATGAAAGCCCTTTGCGGAAATGATCGTGGACCGGGTTCTGGTTGCAAACTGGGTCTAGTGGAGGCAGGGTGGGTGGGTGGGTGAGTGGGGGGGCCAGCCAGCCAGCCAGCCAGCCGGCTAGACAGCCAGCCTGCGATCGAAAAACGTCGTGATCCATTATCTCTTTCACTAACTACACGACTTTAACCGAAAGAACCAAAGGGAACGGATTCCTGCAGGTGACGAAAGCTTGACATCAAGACTGAGGAGTTGCGAGCAAGGCGGTGACAATTGTACCGCGACCGTCACCACAACTGTCACCGTCACCGCCAC
>WFAB01002961.1:0-23386 GCA_018977245.1 Lethenteron camtschaticum | reverse complement strand
TGTCTCTACGTGTGTGTCTGGTGTCTCCACGTGTGTGTGTGTGTTTCCACGTGTGTCTGTGTGTCTCCACGTGTGTGTGTCTCCACGTGTGTGTCTGTGTCTCCACGTGTGTCTGTGTGTGTCCACGTGTCTGTGTGTCTCCGTGTGTCTCCACGTGTCTGTGTGTGTGTCTCCACGTGTCTGTGTGTGTCTCCACGTGTGTCTGTGTGTGTCTCCACGTGTGTGTGTGTCTCCACGTGTGTGTATGTGTGTCTCCACGTTGTCTCCACGTGTGTGTGTCTCCACGTGTGTGTCTGTGTCTCCACGTGTGTCTGTGTGTGTGTCTCCACGTGTCTGTGTGTCTCCACGTGTGTGTCTCTACGTGTTGTTCTGTGTCTCACGTGTGTGTCTCCACGTGTGTCTGTGTTGTGTCTCCACGTGTCTGTGTGTCTCCACGTGTGTGTCTCTACGTGTTGGTCTGTGTCTCCACGTGTGTGTCTCCACGTGTGTCTGTGTGTCTCCACGTGTGTGTCTCCACGTGTGTCTGTGTGTCTCCACGTGTCTGTGTGTCTCCACGTGTGTCTGTGTGTCTCCACGTGTGTGTGTCTCCACGTGTGTGTCTCTACGTGTGTCTGTGTGTCTCCACGTCTGTGTCTCCACGTGTGTCTGTGTGTCTCCACGTGTGTCTGTNGTGTCTCCACGTGTGTCTGTGTCTCCACGTGTGTCTGTGTGTGTGTCTCCACGTGTNGTGTGTGTCTCCACGTGTGTGTCTCCACGTGTGTCTGTGTGTCTCCACGTGTCTGTGTCTCCACGTGTGTCTGTGTGTCTCCACGTGTCTGTGTGTGTCTCCACGTGTGTCTGTGTGTGTGTCTCCAGTGTGTGTGTCTCCACGTGTGTCTCACGTGTGTGTCTGTGTGTGTGTCTCCACGTGTGTGTGTGTCTCCACGTGTCTGTGTCTCACGTGTGTGTCTGTGTGTCTCCACGTGTGTGTGTGTCTCCACGTGTGTGTGTGTCTCCACGTGTCTGTCTCTGCGTGTGTCTGTGTGTCTCCACGTGTGTGTGTCTGTCTCCACGTGTGTGTCTGTCTCTGCGTGTGTCTGTGTGTCTCCACGTGTGTCTGTGTGTCTCCACGTGTGTGTCTGTCTCCACGTGTGTGTGTGTGTCTCCACGTGTGTGTGTCTCCACGTGTGTGTCTGTGTGTCTCGAGTGTGTGTCTGTGTCTCCACGTGTGTCTCCACGTGTCTCCTGTGTGTCTGTGTCACGTGTGTGTCTGTGTCTCACGTGTGTGTCTGTGTGTCTCTTGTGTGTCTGTGTGTCACGTGTGTGTCTGTGTCTCCACGTGTGTCTGTGTGTCTGTGTGTCTCCACGTGTGTGTCTGTGTGTCTCCCGTGTGTGTCTGTGTGTCTCCACGTGTGTGTCTGTGTGTCTGTGTCTCCACGTGTGTGTCTGTGTCTCCACGTGTGTGTCTGTGTCCCCGTGTGTCTCACGTGTGTGTCTGTGTGTCTCCCGTGTGTGTCTGTGTGTCTCCACGTGTGTGTCTGTGTGTCTCCCCGTGTGTCTCCACGTGTGTGTGTGTGTGTCTCCACGTGTGTGTCTGTGTGTCCCCACGTCCCCCACAGACCTAACCCGCCACTCCACCCGCGGCGAGTTGTCCACCACTTTGGGGTTCACCTCCCTGGCCGCTGTCTCCCTCGCCCTCTACCTGCGCGTGTCCCTCATGGACCCCGGATTCGTCCCTCTCGACGCGGTGAGACACACACACACACAGACACACACACACACAGACACACACAGACACACACACATAGACACACAGACACACACATAGACACACACAGACACACACACAGACACACACATAGACACACATATAGACACACACACAGACACACACAGACACACACACACACACACACACAGACACACACACAGACCACACAGACACACACACACACACAGACACACACACACACAAACACACAGACACACACACACAGACACACACACACAGACACACACACACAGACACACGCACACACAGAAAAAAAAAAATCTAAATTTGAAAACTAATTTCCTGCCTAAAATATAAAAAAAATCACTAACACATAGGATAGACTTTTATTTTATTGTTTACAACAATGTCTAATAGTGTATTGTATTACATTGCCCTGTTTTTTTACATTTTCTTGTTGCATTGTATGTAACGGCAGAGATTAGGGATTTATAAAGTAGAACCATAACCACAATCATATACACAGAAATCTATTTTATAGCAATATATTGTTGGGGGACATTTTTAGCATATTTGAATATTGGGGGGGGGGGGTCCCCCAATATTATTATAATGACGGACTTGCCACACACACAGACAAAGGTCCCCTGCATAGCCTGCCCCAGGCTGTCGGGGCAAGTGCTGTGAGTATCGAGTAGCAGCAGCAGCGCCTGTGAAGGCTGCCAGCACTGTGGGCACACACAGAGGGGGTGGGTGGGTGGCCAGCATCGGTCACGGGCCTCCCCTAGGTCGACTCAGCCTCAAATGAGTACCTGGTGCTGTGTGTATGTAAACATCGCCACTGGGGAGACAAAGGCGCCGGGCGTGGTGCTGGCCACCCACCCCTCGTGTGTGTGCCACAGTACCGGTAGCCTTCATAGGTGCTCGCTAACAGCACTTGCCCCAACAGTCTTTTAAGGCTACATGGGGGATCTTTGTCTGTGTGTATGCTGCTGCTACTCGCTACCAACAGCACTTGCCCCGACAGTCTTGTTAGGCTACACGGGGGATCTTTGTCTTTGTGTGTGTTCTGCTACTGCTCCAACGCACTTCCCACAATGTTAGAGGCTACACGGGGGACCTTTGTCTTTGTGTGTACAGGTGGAACAGGATCAGGGGGGGCGACGTGGAGATGAGTGGGAGGAGGAGGAGATGGAGGAGGGCTGTGTGGCACGCAGGTGCAGGTGACGGACCTGCTGTTGAACACCCGTCAAGGCAGCGTGGTGGTGGTGGTGATGGTGGTGACGGTGGTGATGGTGGTGGTGATGGTGGTGGTGGTGATGGTGGTGATGGTGATGGTGGTGATGGTGGTGGTGTGGTGGTGGTGATGGTGGTGATGGTGGTGGTGATGGTGGTGATGGTGGTGTGGTGGTGGTGAGTGGTGGGTGGTGGTGAGGTGGTGTGGTGGTGATGTGGTGGTGATGATGGTGGTGGTGATGGTGGTGGTGATGGTGATGGTGGTGATGGTGGTGGTGGTCAGGTCAGGGCAAAGGTCGCAAGCGGGTTTTGATTCCTTACCCGTACCCTACCCGTACCCGGCCGGTACGGGTAGGGTACGGGTATCGGGTACCCGGTTGCGACCTCTGGGTCAGGGCCTTCTGAAATATAGAAGCTTAGTGGAGCCTTACCTGGTAAAATAAAAGTAACTTTTATTTCATTTAGTCGGTTCTCTAAGTATATATGTGGGTCTCTATGGGTCTCTATGTGTCTGTGGGTCTCTGTGTGTCTGTATGGATCTGTGTGTCTGTATGGATCTCTGTGGGTCTCTGTGTGTCTCTATGGGTCTCTGTGTCTCTATGGGTCTCTGTGTGTCTCTGTGTGTCTGTGTGTCTCTATGGGTCTCTGTGTCTCTATGGGTCTCTGTGCGTCTTTGTGTGTCTCTGTCTCTATGGTTCTCTGTCTCTGTGTGTCTCTGTGGGTCTCTATCGGTCTCTGTGTGTCTCTATGGGTCTCTGTGTGTCTCTGTGTATCTCTATGGGTCTCACTGTCTCTATGGGTCTCTGTGTGTCTATGTGTCTCTGTGTGTCTCTCTGTCTCTCTGTGTATCTCTATGGCTCTCTCTGTGTCTCCGCGTTTAGAGTAGTAGTGGGTGTGTGTATGTGTGTATGTGTGTGTGTGTGGGGGTGTTCCGTCTTTCCGTGACCGCCGCGGTGTCCCCCGACGTCACCGCGACGTTCGCTGCCACCCACAGAAGCCGCTGCGAGCCCGGCACTGCCGCCACTGCCGGCGCTGCGTGCGCCGCTACGACCACCACTGCCCCTGGGCGGGGAACTGCGTCGGGGAGCTCAATCAGGGGCCCTTCGTGGCCTTCCTCGCCGCTCAGCTCGCGGCCCTCGTGTGGGCCTTCGTGCTGGCAAGGTGCAGCAGCAGCAGCACAATCACCACCACCACCACCACAACCTGCACTACCGTCACCACCACCACCATCATCATCACAATCACCACCATCACCACCATCATCATCACCATCACCACTATCATCACCACCATCATCATCATCACCACCATCATCACCACGACAACCACCGCCGTCACCACCACAACCACCACCATCACCACCACGACCACCACCGTCACCACCATCATCACCACGACCACCACCGTCACCACCATCACTATAACCACCACCACAACCACCATCATCATCACCACCACCACAACCTGCACTACCGTCGTCACCACCATCATCGCCACCATTATCATCACCACAACCACCACCATCATCATCACCACAACCACCACCATCATTATCACCACCGTCACCACCGTCATCACCATCACTACCGTCACCACCACCACAACCTGCACTACCGTCGTCACCACCATCATCATCACCACAACCACCACCATCATCATCACCACCACCATCATCATCACTATTATCACCACCACTATCACCATCACCACACAACCACCACCACCACCCACCACCACCACGCTCACCACCCTGACAATGACTACCACCCCCCCCCCAGGTCCGCCGTGATCTCCGTGCCCGACTGGCGACCGTGGCTCTCGGCAAACGCCTCCCCGCTGGCGGTGGCGGTGCTGACGGGCGCCGCCGCGCCGGTGGTGGCGCTGCTGCTGGGCTGCCACGCCTTCCTCGCCGCCACCGGCCTCACCACCTGGGAGTTCGTGGCGCGCGAACGCATCGGCTACCTGCGGGCCGGCGAATTTGCCGCGAGCCCGTTTGACCGCGGCTGCGCTGGCAACCTGGCCGAGCTGCTGTGCCGGCGGGGGACGCGCCGGTGGACTGGGAGGAGCTGCTGCCGGAGGAGGGCGGGGACGGCGAGACGGAGATCGACGCCGTGTAGCGGAGGTGGTAACGGTGGTGACGGTGGTACTGGCGGTGGTACTGGCGGTGGTGGTGATGGTGGCAGCAGTCGTGAAGGCGGTGATGTGGCGACGTTGGTGGCAGTGGCACTGGCGTGGTGGTGATGGTGGTGATGGTGGTGACGGTGGTGGTGGTGATGGTGGTGGCGATGGTACTGGCAGCGGCGGTGGTGGTGATGGTGGTGGCAGCGGTAGTGATGGTGGCGATGGTGGCGACGTTGGTGGCAGTGGCACTGGCAGCAGTCGTGATGGTGGCGATGGTGGCAGAGGTGGTGGTGATGGTGGTGGCAGCAGTCGTGATGGTGGCGATGGTGGCGGAGGTGGTGGCGATGGTGGCGATGGTGGTGGCAGTGGTGGTGATGGTGGTGGCAGCAGTCGTGATGATGGCGATGGTGGCGGCGGTGGTAATGGTGGTGATGATGGTGATGGTGGTGGCAGCGGTAGTGATGGTGGCGATGGTGGCGGCGGTGGTGGTGATGGTAATGGTGGTGATGGTGGCGATGGTGGTGATGATGGTGATGATGGTGGCGATGGTGGTAGCAGCGGTAGTGATGGTAGCGATGGTGGCGGCGTTGATGGCGGTGATGTCGGGCGCGGCGGCGTGCGGCGGACGCAGCGAGAACCTTGAGGCTTCCGATGCGTCGTGGCCAGAACGAGTCGAGTGGTGGTTTGAGTTTGACCAATTGACCTCGAGTTGATTGCGTGTGTAGATTTCGCAGAGGTGTAAATATTTTGATTTAATTAAATGCAAAGTGTGTTATACACAGTTTGCTGTACACGCCACCCTCCTTGACCCCCACCCAGGGAGTGAGATGGAACAGATGGAGATTAGTCCACACGGGTAGAAGGGAGTGAGATGGAACAGATGGAGATTAGTCCACTCACGGTGTAGAAGGGAGTAGATGGAACAGATGGAGATTAGTCCACACACGGGGTAGAAGGGAGTGAGATGGAACAGATGGAGATTAGTCCACACACCGTGTAGAAGGGAGTGAGATGGAACAGATGGAGATTAGTCCACACACGGGGTAGAAGGGAGTGAGATGGAACAGATGGAGATTAGTCCACACACGGTAGAAGGGAGTGAGATGGAACAGATGGAGATTAGTCCACACGGGTAGAAGGGAGAGATGGAACAGATGGAGATTAGTCCACACACGGGGTAGAAGGAGTGAGATGGAACAGATGGAGATTAGTCCACACACGGGTAGAAGGGAGTGAGATGGAACAGATGGAGATTAGTCCACACACGTGTAGAAGGGAGTGAGATGGAACAGATGGAGATTAGTCCACACACGGGTAGAGGGAGGAGATGGAACAGATGGAGATTAGTCCACACACGTGTAGAAGGGAGTGAGATGGAACAGATGGAGATTAGTCCACACACGGGTAGAAGGAGTGAGATGGAACAGATGGAGATTAGTCCACACACGGTGTAGATGGGAGTGAGATGGAACAGATGGAGATTAGTCCACCCACGGGGTAGAAGGGAGTGAGATGGAACAGATGGAGATTAGTCCACACACGTGTAGAAGGGAGTGAGATGGAACAGATGGAGATTAGTCCACACACGGTGTAGAAGGGAGTGAGATGGAACAGATGGAGATTAGTCCACACACGGTGTAGAAGGGAGTGAGATGGAACAGATGGAGATTAGTCCACACACGGTGTAGAAGGGAGATGGAACAGATGGAGATTAGTCCACACACGGTGTAGAAGGGAGTGAGATGGAACAGATGGAGATTAGTCCACACACGGTGTAGAAGGGAGTGAGATGGTACAGACGGAGATTGACAAATTCGCTTCGTTATAACTGCTTGTTATTGTGTGTAGTTTGTTGTTGTGTAGTTGTCCTTCCCTCCCCGCACCTCCGATTAACCACGGGTGGTTAGTACGGTGTGAAGGAAGTTCAACACACATGCATATGAGTCTCTGGATCTCTGTGGGTCTCTGTGGGTCTGAGTCTCTGGATCTCTGTGGGTCTATGAGTCTCTGAATCTCTGTGGGTCTCTGTGGGTCTGAGTCTCTGGATCTCTGTGGGTCTGAGTCTCTGGATCTCTGTGGGTCTCTGTGGGTCTGAGTCTCTGGATCTCTGAGTCTCTGGATCTCTGTGGGTCTCTGTGGGTCTGAGTCTCTGGATCTCTGTGGGTCTATGAGTCTCTGGATCTCTGAGTCTCTGTATCTCTGTGGGTCTCTGTGGGTCTGAGTCTCTGGATCTCTGTGGGTCTATGAGTCTCTGGATCTCTGAGTCTCTGGATCTCTGTGGGTCTATGAGTCTCTGGATCTCTGAGTCTCTGGATCTCTGTGGGTCTCTGTGGGTCTGAGTCTCTGGATCTCTGTGGGTCTCTGTGGGTCTGAGTCTCTGGATCTCTGTGGGTCTATGAGTCTCTGAATCTCTGTAGGTCTCTGTGGGTCTGAGTCTCTGTGGGTCTCTATTATGAGTCTCTGGGTCTCTGTGGGTCTGAGTCGCTGGATCTCTGTGGGTCTCTGTGGGTCTCTATGGGTCTCTATGGGTCTATGAGTCTCTGTGGGTCTCTGTGGTTGTGAGTCTCTGGATCTCTGTAGGTCTCTATGGGTCTGAGTCTGGTTCTGTGGGTCTCTGTGGGTCTCTGAGTCTCTATGAATCTCTGGATCGCTGTGGGTCTCTATGAGTCTCTGAATCTGTGGGTCTCTATGGGTCTGAGTCTCTGTGGTTCTCTATGGGTCTGAGTCTCTGTGGGTCTCTGTGGGTCTCTGTGGGTCTGAGTCTCTGTGGGTCTGAGTCTCTGGGTCTCTGTGGGTCTGAGTCTCTGTGGGTCTCTGTGGGTCTGAGTCTCTGGTTCTGTGGGTCTCTATGGGTCTCTATGGGTCTATGAGTCTCTGTGGGTCTCTGTGGTTGTGAGTCTCTGGATCTCTGTAGGTCTCTATGGGTCTGAGTCTGGTTCTTTGGGTCTCTGAGTCTCTATGAATCTCTGGATCGCTGTGGGTCTCTATGAGTCTCTGAATCTGTGGGTCTCTATGGGTCTGAGTCTCTGTGGTTCTGGGTCTCTGTGGGTCTCTATGGGTCTCTGGATCTCTGTAGTCTGTATGGGTCTCTGTGGGTCTCTGAGTCTCTGGATCTCTGTGGGTCTCTATGGGTCTCTGTGGGTCTGAGTCTCTGGATCTGGGTCTCTATGGGTCTCTATGTCTCCGTGGATCTCTGTGGGTCTGAGTCTCTGGATCTCTGTGGGTCTGAGTCTGGGTCTCTATGAGTCTCTGTGGGTCTGTGTGGGTCTGAGTCTCTGGATCTCTGTGGGTCTCTATGGGTCTGAGTCTGGGTCTCTATGGGTCTCTGTGGGTCTGAGTCTCTGTGGTTCTCTGTGGGTCTGAGTCTCTGTAGGTCTCTATGGTTCTGAGTCTCTGTGGGTCTCTATGGTTCTGTGTCTCTGTGGGTCTCTGTGGGTCTGAGTCTCTGTGGGTCTGAGTCTCTGGATCTCTGTGGGTCTGAGTCTGGGTCTATGAGTCTCTGGATATCTGTGAGTCTATGGGTCTATGAGTCTCTGTGGGTCTGAGTCTGGTTCTGTGGGTCTCTGTCTCTATGGGTCTCTGTCTCTGTGGGTCTCCGTGGATCTCTGTGGGTCTCTGTGGGTCTGAGTCTCTGGATCTCTGTGGGTCTGAGTCTGGATCTCTATGGGTCTCTTCCTTCCGATATTAAGAAGCCACTGGGGGAGCGGCACGCACTTTTAAATCATCGGTAGGCTACGTACGGTGCGAAGGAAGTTCAACACACACACAGACACACGAATACACACACTCAGAGACACACACGCACACACACTCACAGGGACACACACACACTCACAGGACACACACACACTCACAGAGACACAGACAACCCCATTCTTCGCAAACGCCCTAAAGCGCCGCCACCGCCGCTACAAAAATCGAGATAAGATGATGACGCCGATGATGTTGAAGATGTCGATGAAGACGATGGTGAGGATGAAGATGTCGATGTTGAAGATGTTGATCAAGACGATGATGATGAAGACGACAATGATGATGATGAAGATGTCAATGTTGATGAAGACGACGACGACGACGATGTTGATGACTTAGAAAACTACGAAGATGGGGGGGGGAGGGAAACAACGCACCACTGGAACACGCTCCGTTTGAGCACACGGGAAGTGTTTATTGCTTTGATATACATTAAAATGTCTTTCCTTTTCACGAGGGGGGGGGGAGCGAGGTCACTAGTGGGGGTGGTTGGGGAGGGCTCGAACACCGGTACACCCACCCCCCCCCCACACACACACACACCACAACCCCCCCACATTATTTACAAGACTCACCGCTCACGGCAGCCACAACAACAACAACCTAATTACAGCAGCAGTGAACCCCCCCCTCCGCCCCCACAATCTCCTCAATTAAAAAATAGCAACGCGTTCACAACAACAAACAGAAGCGCGTCCGAGCGTCACAGATATTTTTTTTGTTAAAAACGTTTCAGAATATATCACGGGGGAGGAGGTTTTTCATCTCATTTTTTTTTTGCTATTTTTGCATCGTCCGTACGACAACCCTTTAAACATCCACCCCCCACCCGACCCACCTGCCCACCCACCCACTAATACCAACCCCCACCCACCACCCACCCGACCCTACCCACCCACTAAAACCAACCCTGCCCACCCACCACCCTTACCCCTCCACTATCACAAATCCTAAAATGACATCGTTACAAAAATCGACAAGCCCGTCCACCCCCTCCACCAATTCACCCCGACCCAGAGACACACCAATTTGATGGCATTTTGCTGCTGCTGATGGTGGTGGTGGTGGTGTTGTTGTTATCTTGCAGCAGCAGCAACAACAGCAGCAGCAGCACTTCGTGTGGTGAGATCACCCAAATCATCTCTGGGATTAAACCTCCACCACCACCACCACCGCCCACCACCAAACTGATTTGACCCCCCCCCCCGCATCTGGGCGAGTGGTTGTTTGGATTTCTCTTGCGTGGTTTTTAAGCGTCAAGTTTTAAAAAGTTCAAGTTTTTGAACTTAAAGTCTAAACTTGAAGTCTAAAGTCTAAACTTGAAGTCTAAAGTCTAAACTTGAAGTCTAAACTTGAAGTCTAAAGTCTAAACTTGAAGTCTAAAGTCTAAACTTGAAGTCTAAAGTCTAAACTTGAAGTCTCAAGTCTAAACTTGAAGTCTCAAGTCTAAACTTGAAGTCTAAAGTCTAAACTTGAAGTCTAAACTTGAAGTCTAAACTTGAAGTCTAAAGTTTAAACTTGAAGTTTTAAGTTTAAACTTGAAGTCTAAAGTTTAAACTTGAAGTTTAAACTTGAAGTTTAAAGTTTAAACTTGAAGTCTAAACTTGGAAGTCTCAAGTCTAAACCTGAAGCTTAAAGTTTAATCTTTTTAAAGTTTTAAAACCTCGCGAGCAGTGACCGGCTTCCGACGGAGATGTTCGTTGCGCGACAGCCACCACCACCACCACCCACCACCAGCACCCCACCACCACCACCCCACCCCCACCAACCCCCGGGGGGTTTGCATCACATCAGCAGCAGCAGCATCATCATCACGGAGTTCGCGAGCGACACGTACAAAGTTACTGGCTCGTCCAGAGAGGGTGGCGAGCGCGAGGCGACGGGGGGAAGGGGGGTGGATAATCGATAACATTGGTCAACAACAAAAAACCATGTTTTTCTGGCCTGGACTTTTGCGGCTGTTCTAGACTAATTTCAGGGTGCCGATTCCAAAACTGATCTCAGATTTGCTCCATCACATCTCATTTTGATGCTATCGGCATACCCCATTTTCATTGATTTTACCCGAAATTAACTCCGTCACTTATGATTGCAAGTTGTTGCGAGTCGGTGACTGCTTTAGTGTTAAAACGTGGCGCTGTATTTTTAGGATAGTGTGTTTATAATATCATTGTATGTAGATATCCACATTTATTTAATATTTTTCTTCCGCAGTTTTTATTGAAAATGCAATATTTGATATCTCAAAAAACCTGATGTGATGGACGAAAACTGATTTGGCCAGATTTGGAATCGGCACCCCAAAATTACCTTGAAACCGTTGGAATACCTCATGCCAGAAAAAAAAAGTGTGTTGACCAGTGTTAGTCTCCATGTTTGTTTGTGACAGGACGCAAAGCGACGTTTGAATCCTCGCACGACACGAAACCTCGCCACTCACCCACCCACCTCGTTCACCTCACCGCCTCGTTCAACCTCCCTCCTCGTTCACCTCACACTCACCACCACCGCACCACACGAAGCCTCGCCACCCACCCACCTCGTTCATCCTCCCACTCACCTCACCGCCACCACTCACCTCACCACTCTCCACCACTCACCTCACCACTCTCCACCACTCACCTCACCACTCTCCACCACTCTCGTCCACAACCTCACCACTCCCCACCTCACCACCACTCACCTCACCACTCCCCACCTCACCACCACTCACCTCACCACCACTCACCTCACCACTCACCTCACCACCACTCACTCACCACTCACCTCACCACTCACTCACCACTCCACCACTCACCTCACCACCTCACCACTCACTCACCACTCACTCACCACTCACCTCACCACTCACCTCACCACCATCACCTCACCACCACTCACCTCACCACCACTCACCTCACCACCACTCACCTCACCACCACCTCACCTCACCACCTCACCACCACTCACCTCACCACTCACCTCACCACCACTCACCTCACCACCTCACCACCTCACCACCACTCACCTCACCACACCTCACCACTCACCACTCACCTCACCACTCACCTCACCACTCACCACCACTCACCACTCACCTCACCACCTCACCACCACTCACCTCACCACCTCACCACCACTCACCCCACCACTCACCACTCACCTCACCACCTCACNACCACTCACCTCACCACCACTCACCTCACCACTCACCACTCACCACTCACCTCACCACTCACCACTCACCTCCCACTCACCACTCACCTCACCACCTCACCACCTCACCACCACTCTCACCACCACTCACCTCACCACCTCACCACCTCACCACCACTCACCACTCCCTAACGAACGAGCGCTGTGCTAGGTAACTCCGTGACGACAACAAAGGGGGTCCCCCCCCCACTCCCTTCCCCCCCCCTCTCCCTCTCTCCCATAGTAAGGCAACTTGTGGGGGCTGGGGAGGGGGGCACGTCCGCTAAGTGCCGCAGGTCGACGCGGCGGTCTGGGGGGGCCTCGGCGGGGCGGCGGTCTCTTCGTCGGCTCCTCCTTGTTGGTTGTTGTGGTTGTTGCGGTTGTTGGTTGTGGCGGTTGTTGTTGTTGTTGCTTCTGCTGGCTCTCCCGTGGTCTTGGGGAGGCGGAGTGGACGCGCGTTTGTGAACCCCCCGCCGCCCACACACCGCTCGGTGGAAATCCTCGAGGGGAACGCCACGAGGTCAAGGCTGAGGGTGGTGGACAGTGAGGGTGGTGAGGGTGGTGGTGGTGAGGGTGGTGGTGGTGGGTGTTGGTGGTGGTGAGTGTGGTGGTGAGGGTGGTGGTGAGTGAGGGTGGTGGTGGTAATGAGGGTGGTGGTGGTGGTGAGGGTGGTGGTGGTGGTAGTGAGGGTAGTGGTGGTGGTAGTGGTGGTGGTAGTGAGGGTGGTGCGAGGTGGTGGTGGGTGAACACCCACAACCCCCACCTACCACCACCACCCACACCACCACCACCACCACACCACCACCCTCACCACCACCACCCTCACACCACCACCTCACCACCACCACCCACACCACCACCACCACACCCACACCACCACCCACACCACCACCCACACCACCACCCACGCCACCACCCACACCACCACCCTCACCACCACCACCCGCGTTGCACCCAGGAGATGGTCTCCCTATTTGCTTCACTGCCCCGCTGCCCGCCACCTTCCGCTCTTCGCAACAAAAAAACTGAAATGTCGGGGAGGGGGGGGGGNAACTCGCTGCACGCCGATCTCCACATGATCCACCAATCCCCTTGACCACGGTCCTAGTGGTTGCCACCATCCACCGCCACCGCTACCATCATCGCCAGCGTCATCATCGTAGTTTCCATCGCCGCCACCATCATCACCATCGTCGTCATTGTTACCACCACACGCCGCCATCATCACCATCATCGCTACCACCATCATCGCTACATCATCGCCACCATCACCATCACCGCCACCATCATCATCATTGCTACCATCATCATCGCCACCATCACCATCATCGCTACCATCATCATCGCCAGCGTCGTCATCGCCGCCGCCACCATCATCACCATCGTCGTCATTGTTACCACCACGCGCCGCCACCATCACCATCATCGCTACCATCATCATCACTACCATCATCGCTACCATCATCGCTACATCATCATCACTACCATCATCGCCAGCGTCGTCATCATCGTAGTTACCACCGCCACCATCATCATCACCACCGTCGTCGTCATTGTTTGCACCATCCACTGCCACCACCACCATCACCAGCGTCACCACCATCATCACCGTCGTCGCCACCATCACCAGCGTCGCCACCATCACCATCATCACCATCGTCGCCACCATCATCGCCATCGTCGGGGCGGTGGAGAACGTCACTCTCCTCGCCCCCCTCTCGCTCTCTTCTTGTCACGTAACTCAGTTGGGGGGGGAGGGTGGATAGGTTCAGTCACAGCCGGGCGGTCGGCTTGAGGAGTTTCTCAGTTGCTGCAGAAATGTGTGGTGCCACCCTCTCTGGCTCCTCACCACCGCTGTGGCTTCACCATCGCTGGCTCACCATCGCTGTGGCTCACCACCGCTGTGGCCTCACCATCGCTGTGGCTCACCACCGCTGTGGCCTCACCATCGCTGTGGCCTCACCATCGCTGTGGCTTCACCATCGCTGGCTCACCATCGCTGTGGCTCACCACCGCTGTGGCTTCACCATCGCTGGCTCACCACCGCTGTGGCTCACCACCGCTGTGGCTCACCACCGCTGTGGCTCACCACCGCTGTGGCTCACCATCGCTGGCTTCACCATTGCTGGCTTCACCATTGCTGGCTCACCACCGCTGTGGCTCACCATCGCTGGCTTCACCATTGCTGGCTCACCACCGCTGTGGCTCACCACCGCTGTGGCTCACCACCGCTGTGGCTCACCACCGCTGTGGCTCACCACCGCTGTGGCTCACCATCGCTGTGGCTCACCATCGCTGGCTTCACCATCGCTGGCTCACCACCGCTGTGGCTCACCACCACTGTGGCTCACCACGGCTGTGGCTCACCACCGTTGTGGCTCACCACCGTTGGCCTCACCATCGCTGGCTCACCATCGCTGGCTCACCACCGTTGGCCTCACCATCGCTGGCTCACCATCGCTGTGGCTCTCACCACCGCTGGCCTCACCTAGTGGTGACCATTAACACCCACCCGGTTCACTCGCCCACCCGCCCGCCGTTTCGCCCAGCGGCCCACCACCCGTCGTTTCGCCCAGCGGCCCACCCACCCGCCCGCCCGCCCGCCGCCGGCCCGCCCGGCTCAGCACCAGTCGGCGATGTAGTCGAACTCGGTGAAGAGCGCCTGCTCGTCGCGCGCCAGCACCCGGGGCTCGCGCGGCGGCGTCAGCACGGCTCTTCGGAGGTGAACTCCTCGTCGAAGTTGCTCACGTCCTCCGGGGCATGCACCACCGGCACGAAGGGCGGCCGCACCTTCTTGGAGAGGAGCGCCGACCAGTCCATCGTCTGTGCTCGCGCCGCGTCGTTGTTGTTGTTGTTATTGAGTGTGGTGTTGTGTGATGAGCGTTGTGTTGTGTGTTGTGTGTGTGTTGTGCGTGTGTTGTGTGTGTGTGTTGAGCGTGTGTTGTGTGTGTGTTGTGTGTGCGTTGTGCGTGTGTTGTGCGTGTGTTGTGCGTGCGTTGTGCGTGTGTTGTGCGTGTGTTGTGCGTGTGTTGTGCGTGTGTTGTGCGTGCGTTGTGCGTGTGTTGTGCGTGTGTTGTGCGTGTGTTGTGTGTGTGTTGTGTGTGCGTTGTGCGTGTGTTGTGCGTGTGTTGTGCGTGTGTTGTGTGTGTGTTGAGCGTGTGTTGTGTGTGTGTTGTGTGTGCGTTGTGCGTGTGTTGTGCGTGCGTTGTGTGTGTTGTGCGTGCGTTGTGTGTGTTGTGCGTGTGTTGTGCGTGCGTTGTGTGTGTTGTGCGTGTGTTGTGTGTGCGCTTGTGCGTGTGTTGTGTGTGTTGTGCGTGCGTTGTGTGTGTTGTGCGTGTGTTGTGTGTGGGAGCACAAGGAACAGAGCGTCAGTGCAGTGGTTAGCGCACTACGCTACACACACGCACACACACGCACGTACGCACGCACTCACGTACGCACACACGCGCGCACACGTACACACGCACACACACGCGCACACGTATGCACACGCACGCACGCACACAAAGACAAAGCTCCCCCGTACAGCCTCAACACAGCCTGCCGGGGCAAAGTGCAATTATTGAGCAGCACTTACCACACCACACACACACACAAGACAAAGATCCCCCATACATCCTGCCGGGGCAAGTGCTGTTAGCGAGCACCTATGAAGGCCGGCACGGCACACGAGGCGGTGGACGGCCAACACCAACCCCACCACCACCCAGATCCCCCATGTAGCCTTAACAGACTGTAGGGCAAGTGCTGTTAGCGAGCACCTATGAAGGCCGGCACGGCGCACGAGGGGGTGGGCAGCCAACACCACGCCCGGCCGCCTTTGTCTCCCTAGCGGCGATGTCTACTACACACAGCACCAGGTAACTCATTTGAGGCCGAATCGACCACCACACACACACCCACACGCGCAGACTGGTAACGGTGGGGGCTGTGGGTCGGGGTTCAGCCAAAAGAGACCGCGATTTTCCCCTCGGTGCCGTCAGGATGTAACACCGCGAGGAGGGAGAGAGGAGGTGGAGGAGGCCTTTGAGGAGACGGAGAGAGAGAGAAGAGAAGAGGCAAGAGGTGGCTGCGCTGAGTGGTACTCGACGGGTTCAATATTTCACGAGTTTGGCTTTGTTCAAGTGCCAAGGGGGGGGGGTGGGTTTGCCGCTGATGCCGCTGATGCCGCTGATGCACGAGAAGGAGGGAGAGGAGTGAGCGACGTGAATTATTCACGACCAGTGACAGAGCTAAGGGGGTCCCCCGGGGGTAAGGCCGTGGGGGCGGGGAGATACAAAGGCAGGGCACGTCTTGAGCTCGGTGCATTAGCAAGGGGAGTCTGGTCGAATTATCATAAGGGGGCGTGCGTGTGTGTGCGCGTGTGTGCATGTGTGTGTGGGAGGGTGCGTGCGTGTGTGCGTGCGTGTGTGGGGGTGTGTGTGCGTGTGTGTGTGCGTATATGCGTGCGTGTGTGCGTATATGCGTGTGTGTGCGCGTATATGCGTGTGTGTGTGCGTGTGTGTGTATATGTGTGTGTGTGGGGAGCGGTGGTGCAGCGGTTAGCGCTACACTGCACTACGAACCTGGCGACACGGGTTCGATTCCCGCTCACAACCAACACCAGTGACGATAATCTAAACCGGTCCTGGGCCTCCCCTAGGTCGACTCAGCCTCAAATTAGTACCTGGTGCTGTGTGTAGTAAACATCGCCGCTAGGGAGACAAAGGCGGTCGGGCGTGGTGCTGGCCACCCACCCCTCGTGTACCGTTCCGGCCTTCATAGGTGCTCGCTAACAACACTTGCCCCTACAGTCTGTTAAGGCTATACGGGGTGTGCGTATGCGTGTGTGTGCGTGTGTGTGTGTGCGTATGTATGTGTGTGTGTGCGTATGTATGTGTGTGTATGTATGTGTGTGTGCGTGTGTGTGCGCGTATGTGTGTGTGTGCGCGTATGTGTGTGTGTGTGCGCGTGTGTGTGTGCGCGTATGTGTGTGTGTGCGCGTATGTGTGTGTGTGCGCGTATGTGTGTGTGTGCGCGTATGTGTGTGGGTGCGCGTATGTGTGTGTGTGTGCGCGTATGTGTGTGGGTGCGCGTATGTGTGTGGGTGCGCGTATGTGTGTGTGTGTGCGCGTATGTGTGTGGGTGCGCGTATGTGTGTGGTGCGCGTATGTGTGTGTGTGCGCGTATGTGTGTGTGTGTGCGCGTATGTGTGTGTGTGCGCGTATGTGTGTGTGTGCGCGTATGTGTGTGTGTGCGCGTATGTGTGTGTGCGTGTGGAGCTACTAGAGTGAGGGAGAGTGGATTTTTCTGCGGCTTCTCCGCGTCGAGAATGGACGGTGCGTGACGGGTCTGCGGGCAGCGTTTGACCGCTGGTGGGAAAACGTCGCCGCGGCGGGTAACGGCGGCAGTCTGGCGACTGGGAGCCACTTGGTTGAGCGAGCATTTGTGACGGCTAAGTGGGGGGCCATCTACCCCCCCCCCCCCCACATGCAATTAGATAGATTAGTTTTAGTTTAGCGTGGGGAGGGGGTGGGCAGGGTGGGGGTGGGCAGGGAGGGGGGTGGGCAGGGTGGGAGGGGGATATCTTACAAGGCATTGGTAGGAAGAGGCAGGATGGGAGGGGGGTGAAACTGCTACTACTGCTACTACTACTGCTGCTACTACTGCTGCTGCTGCTATTGCTGATACTACTACTGCTACTACTACTGCTGCTACTGCTACTACTGCTACTACTACTGCTGCTACTACTACTACTACTGCTGCTACTACTACTACTGCTGCTGCTGCTGCTGCTGCTACTACTACTACTGCTGCTGCTGCTGCTACTACTACTACTGCTGCTGCTGCTGCTGCTACTACTACTACTGCTGCTGCTGCTGCTGCTACTACTACTACTGCTGCTGCTGCTGCTGCTACTACTACTACTGCTGCTGCTGCTGCTACTACTACTACTGCTGCTGCTGCTGCTGCTACTACTACTACTGCTGCTGCTGCTACTACTACTACTGCTGCTGCTGCTGCTGCTACTACTACTACTGCTGCTGCTGCTGCTACTACTATACTGCTGCTGCTGCTGCTGCTACTACTACTACTGCTGCTGCTGCTACTACTACTACTGCTGCTGCTGCTGCTGCTACTACTACTACTGCTGCTGCTGCTGCTGCTACTACTACTACTGCTGCTGCTGCTGCTACTACTACTACTACTACTACTACTGCTACTACTACTACTGCTGCTGCTGCTGCTGCTACTACTACTACTACTACTACTGCTACTACTACTGCTGCTACTGCTGCTACTACTGCTACTACTACTGTTGCTGCTGCTGCTGCTACTACTGCTGCTGCTGCAGTAGTAGCAGGAGGATTAGCAGGAGGACGATGTGGAGGGGGTGAGGAGGTGCGTTGCGTACCCTGAAGAACGCCTGCTTCTTCACCTCGTCCGCGTCGCGGTCACTCGAGCCCAGCCGCCTCTCCGGACTCTTCCTCAGCAACTGTGACCCACGGAGACACACAGACACACACACACACACACAGACACACACACAGACACACACACAGACACACACACACACAGACACACANACACACAGACACACACAGACACACACACAGACACACACACACAGACACACACACACAGACACACACACAGACACACACACAGACACACACAGACACACACACGCACACAGACACACACACAGACACACACCATGACACACACAGACACACAGAGAGACACAGACACACACAGACACAATCAGACACAATCAGACACAATCAGATGATTACAATCAGATGATTACAATCAGATGATCATAACAGCGAGTAGAATCGCTATCACCGCTGTGGCTGCGATGGCTGCGAGCGGGAATCCAACCTCGGGCCTGTAAGCCGCCGTTCCCCCGTGAGTCTCCGCGTCTCAACGACGGCGCCGGGAAGACAAAGGCGGCCGGGACATCGTGCTTTGCCGGCCTTTCACAGTCTCTCTATTAACCGCACTTGCCCCGGCAAGTCTGCCGAGGCTATGGAAGGGGGATCTTTTGTCTTTTGTTTGTGGGGCAGTGTAGCGGACGAGCGCTACTATGTGACCCGGGTTCGATTCTCGCTCACGGCTGAAGAGGTCCCGGGCCTCCTCCCCTAGGTCGACTCAGCCTCAAATGAGTTACCTGGTGCTGTGTGTGCAGTAAACATGGCCACTGGGGAGACAAAGGCGGCCGGGCGTGGTGCTGGCCACCACCCCCTCGTGTGCCGTGCCGGCTTCATAGGTGCTGCTACTCGCTAACAGCACTTGCCCCGACAGCCTGTTAGAGGCTACACGGGGGTTCTTTGTCTGTGTCTCACAGCTGCTACTCGCTACTAACAGCAGACAGCCTGTTACAGGCTACACGGGGGATCTTTGTCTTGTGTAATAGCTGCTACTCACTAACAGCACTTGCCCCGACAGCCTGTTACAGGCTACACAGGAGATCTTTGTCTGTCTCTATAGCTGCTACTCGCAAACTAACAGCACTTGCCCCTACAGCCTCTTACAGGCTACACGGGGATCTTTGTCTTTGTGTAATAGCTGCTACTCGCAAACTAACAGCACTTGCCCCGACAGCCTGTTAGAGGCTACACGGGGGATCTTTGTCTTTGTGTCAGAGCTGCAACTCGCTAACAGCACTTGTCCCGACAGCCTGTCAGAGGCTACACGGGGGATCTTTGTCTTTGTGTAATAGCTGCAACTCGCTAACAGCACTTGCCCCGACAGCCTGTCAGAGGCTACACGGGGCATCTTTGTGTAATAGCTGCTACTCGCAAACTAACAGCACTTGCCCCTACAGCCTCTTACAGGCTACACGGGGCATCTTTGTCTTTGTGTAATAGCTGCTACTCGCTAACAGCACTTGCCCCAACAGCCTGCGAGGCTACACGGGGCATCTTTGTCTTTGTGTAATAGCTGCTACTCGCTAACAGCACTTGCCCCGACAGCCTCTTACAGGCTACACGGGGGATCTTTGTTAGTCTCTCACAGCTGCTACTAACGGCACTTGCCCCGACAGCCTGTCAGAGGCTACCCGGCACGTTGGGGGTGTAGCAGCTTTGCCTTTGCGTGGAACTCCACTCACCCTGCGCATGATGGCAATAGATTCGGTGGAGAGGAAACGTGGGTAGCGGACCTCGTCGTTGACGATGCTGTCAAACACCTCCTCCTCGTCATCACCGGGGAAGGGCGACTGCGGGAAACAGGGGGAGGGAGGTAATACAGTGATACCTCGGTTCACGAACGCTTCCGTTCACGAACAACTCGGTTCACGAACAGAAAAGTTCATAAAAATACGCTCCGGTTCACCAACTCCGCTTCTGTTCACGAACAACTCGGTTCACGAACAGAAAAGTTCATAAAAATTTGCTCCGGTTTACGAACTCCGCTTCTGTTCACGAACAACTCGGTTCACGAACAGAAAAGTTCATAAAAATACGCTCCGGTTTACGAACTCCGCTTCTGTTCACGAACAACTCGGTTCACGAACAGAAAAGTTCATAAAAATACGCTCCGGTTCACCAACTCCGCTTCTGTTCACGAACAACTCGGTTCACGAACAGAAAAGTTCATAACAATACGCTCCGGTTCACCAACTCCGCTTCGGTTCACGAACAGGAGCCGCGGGCATTTTAATGCTGTTTCCAGGCTGTCACGTGGTCGTGACTTCCTGTAGGAAGATCGCGGAGAGAAGCAGAGACACGGAAAGAAGTACTGCGAGTCCTGTGAGCGTGTGCAGCAGTGTGTCGCTTGCGCACAATCGCTTCCACGCCGTCGCCCACCCTTTTAGCCCAGCCCACCTCCCTCCCGATACGTTCCATTCATTGGCTACCACATTCTGATGAGCTCCCCCCCCCCTCTCCTCCCCCCTCAACTCGCTTTTAAGGGATTACATCTTGAATCATTGCCTCACTTGATGCAGCTAATCTGGCTGTGACGGTCCCACCTGATGACGGAGACTTGTGTTGCCTCCGAAACGTCGTGATTTTTATTTTATTTTTTTATTATTTTNATGGTTTTACCTACACNTGACTTTACCGAAAAAACCAAGAATATGAATCATTGCAGTCACGAAAGCTTCAAATCGAATTGAAGNCACTTTCAGTGACTTTTTGCTTTTTGGTGTGCTTTTTAGCACATACAGTACTGTACTGTACTACTGACTGTACAATACTGTACTTACTGTATTGTACAGTTCACCCGTTTGAGTGCACTGAAGTCATCTCAAGCAAGATTAGTGTTCTCTCTTTATACATTACTATACTACAGTACATGTGTTGGGGACTCGAGTAATATGATTTGGACTCTAGGCATGAATTTGATGACTGCAGATTCGGCTTGGACTTGCAAAAAGGTGTCTTTGTTCCAGATATAAAGAACACTAATGTGTATTGTCATTTGTTTCAAATTTTTGTGCTTCAAAAACCAAAAAAAAGGTCAGAACGGATTAACCGGATTTACATTGAACCCTGTGGGGAAATGTGCCTCGGCTCACGACCAATTCGGTTCGCGACCAGAGTCAGTTCACGAATTAAGCTCGTGAACCGAGGTATCACTGTACATCTATGTACAGGTAGTCCTCTACTTGACGATGGAGATACGTTACGATGACCCCATCGTCGTAAGTCGAAATATCGTGGCCCAGCCTACCCCAGGAGTTCATATCTTCTTGGTTCTTTCGGTAAAGTCACCACGTAGAAGGGAAATAATAAAATAATAAAAATATAAAACATAATAAAATAATTCTCACGACGTTTCGGCCACAACGCAAGCAGCCGTCCCTCAGGTGGAGAACAGGTCCGTCAAGTAGACAGAAAGAACCGAGAAGATGAATCCCTGCAGTCACGAAAGCTTTATACTCCAGGAGTCTTAAAGAATGGTGTTGTTTACGTGGTGGTTGCGGTTGCTGCAGCTACATACTATTAACACTCCTTCCCTTTATTAGTGCTACCCCTATCCCCTCCCTTTGATGCTGCTAATCCTGCATAATGCACGGGCACAAGTAGTACTAATCACATACCTGCATTTCCCATATCCCTCCCTTTGATGCTGCTAATCCTGCATAATGCACGGGCACAAGTAGTACTAATCACATACCTGCATTTCCCATATCCCCTCCCTTTGATGCTGCTAATCCTGCATAATGCACGGGCATGAGTAGTACTAATCACATACCTGCATTTCCCATATCCCCTCCCTTTGATGCTGCTAATCCTACATAATGCACGGGCATGAGTAGTACTAATCACATACCTGCATTTCCCATATCCCCTCCCTTTGATGCTGCTAATCCTACATAATGCACGGGCATGAGTAGTACTAATCACATACCTGCATTTCCCATATCCCCTCCCTTTGATGCTGCTAATCCTACATAATGCACGGACATGAGTAGTACTAATCACATACCTGCATTTCCCATATCCCCTCCCTTTGATGCTGCTAATCCTACATAATGCACGGNCATGAGTAGTACTAATCACATACCTGCATTTCCCATATCCCCTCCCTTTGATGCTGCTAATCCTACATAATGCACGGACATGAGTAGTACTAATCACATACCTGCATTTTTCCCATAAATATGCTAAATTCCTCTTGATATGCAAATTATTTTGTCAAGGCGCCCTTCCCCCCCCTTCCAACCCAGCAGCTTAAATAGACGCTCCAAGCCTGGTGCTGTTTCATTCAGACTCTGTCTCCCCGACAGACCTGGTCTTCACCTGATGACGGCTGCTTGCGTTATGGCCGAAACGTCGTGAGAATTATTTTATTGTGTTTTGTTTTTATTATTTTATTACTTCCCTTCTACGTGACTTTACCGAAAGAACCAAGAAGATGAAGTCGAAAATGGCCAGCCTACTCTTAGGTTTTTTCGGTAAAGTCACGTAGGTAAAAAAAAAAAATAACAAAAATTATTGAAAGTAATATTTCTATCATTACTTTTTGTATTATTTAATTTTAGTTATTTTAAAATTTTTTACCTACGTGACTTTACCGAAAAAAAAGAGTATGAATTCTTGCAGTCACGAAAGCTTCAAATCTATGGCCTAGCCTACCCAAGGAGTCTTAAAGGATGGTGCTAATTTAGCAAAACGGAGCGATTCGCAGTAGCGTTCTGTATAAACTATATACCGTATGTATGTATTCATTACAATACTGTATTGCAACAGTAACATGTAAAGTGAAAAACAGGGTAAATTTTTAGCCAACATATGTGAACTGCGATTTAATAGAAAGTTTTTTGCAGGAAACAATCCTATCTGCGATAAAAAGATACTTTTAAAGTGCATTGAACGTATCGTATTGTGGTAACCCTAAAATGAAATCGCTAAAGCTATGTATCATAATTAAATGTGTTTTGTCGTAGCGCTATCGCCA
>WFAB01002960.1:20000-23435 GCA_018977245.1 Lethenteron camtschaticum | reverse complement strand
AACGTGACACATTTTTAAATCCTTTATATTAAGTTCACTTGCTTGCTTGCTTAGGACCGTGCAAATCTTTCGGTCGTTTTTTAACCCACTTCTCGTGATCCAATCGAGCTGACATTTTCCACACAGACTCGTTGTGCGTGACAATTAATGTGAAAAAAAATGTACAAAATTTTACACCTTTTAGGACAAAAATATTATATTTAATTACCAATTGCTTAATGGTGCAATGCAATCATCTGACCCATAGGTGGCAGCCATCTGAAGCCAGAGAACGAGAGGACTCTAGCCGCCACGCATATAAAGGATTTATAGTGAAAAACTTTGTTTTTACGGGTTAAATTTTTAAAGGCTGTCTCAACAAACCATCCTGAGGACTATTTTCTAAGAGCCCTTTTTTAAAAGGGTTTTTTGGTTATTTTACTTTTTTGTGCTTTTCAATATTTTTCTTTTATCTTAAGGGGCCGTCCATAAATGACGTCACAAGATTTTTTAATGAAGTCAGACCCCCCCCCCTCAAATATGACGTCACAAAGCTCTGCCCCCCCCCCCCAAAATTTTTTTTAAACATGCTTCAAATCGCTTTAAACTGTTGTCATTGTAGTGCGTATTTAATGCGGCGCTGCACTCTGATGTTGTAGGAGAAAACATTTCTTTAAAAAAGTCTATTTAATTAAGTAGAACGTTAATATAATAATAATAATATCATATTGTGTTACTGGCAAATGAGGCCCCAATGGTGTAAGTAGAACGTGTCGTCTATTTGATAATAGTTTTTTTTACCCTTTTATCTGGCAACAAAACTGACACCTTTTTTACAAGGAGTCATGTTTGCATTGACCACAATACCTGCAGTCATAATGCAAACAAAAAACACAACTCTGATAATGTGCACTGTCCTTGAAGTTGATTGGTCCACACCCGAGACAGCTTTCGTTAGAGCCTAGTCTCCATTGGTGTTGGACCAGATGACGCCAAAAAGCGTACAACTCAAAGCCAGCGCACTATCAGAGTATTGAGAGCTCGGGGTAAACATTTACACTATGAGACATCTCCTTTACCAGTGGAAAAATATAGTGATAGGTTTTTACCCTTTCAACTGGTACAAAAACTGACACCTTTATACAAGGCATCATGTTTGCAATAACCACAACACAAGCAGTCATAATACAAACAAAAAACATAGCTCTGATAATGTATGCTAGAACAGCTGCAAAAGTCCAGGCCAGAAAAAAATGTTTTTTTGTTGTTGACCAGTGTAATATGTGATGAATTTTCCTTGAAACTGATTGGTCCACTCCAAGGGATGGCTTTCTTTAGAGCCTCCAGAGCTCAAAGAGAATGCCACCATCAAAGTAATGAGGCCTCGGGGTGAACATCTACATCATTAGACCTGCTTTGCCAGTACCAAAATAATATAATAATAGCAGGGGTTTTCACCATTTTTTAAATCCGTTATATTAAGTTCGCTTGCTTGCGTGCTTGCTTAGGACCGTGCAAATCTTTCGGTCGTTTTTTAACCCACTTCCCGTGATCCAATCGAGCTGACATTTTGCACACAGACTCGTTGTGTGTGACCATTAATGTTCGTGAAAAAAAAATTCCAAATTTTTACACTGTTTAGGGAAAACAAATTAAATATTTAATTACAAATTGCTTAATACTGGCCGACAATCATCTGACCCATAGTGGCAGCCATCTCAAGCCAGAGGACGAGAGGACTCTAGCCGCCACGCATATAAAGGATTTAGAGTGAAACACTTTGTTTTTACGGGTTAATTATTAAATCCTTTATATTAAGTTTGCTTGCTTGCGTGCTTGCTTGCTTGCTTACGACCGTGCAAATCTTTCGGTCGTTTTTTAACCCACTTCCCGTGATCCAATCGAGCTGACATTTTATACACAGACTCGTTGTGCGTGACAATGTATTTTCGTGAGAAAAAAAATTCCAAAATTTTACACTGTTTAGGAAAAAATTTATTCTATTTAATTACCAATTGCTTAATGGTGGCAGCCATTCATCTGACCCATAGGACTCTAGCCGCCACGCATATAAAGGATTTATAGTGAAAAACTTTGTTTTTACGGGTTAATTTTTTCTGGCAATAAAACTGTTTCAAGGACAATTCATCATATATTCTATGAGACATCTCCTTTACCAGTGGCAAAATATAGTGATAGGTTTTTACCCTTTAAACTGGTACAAAAACTGACACCTTTATACAAGGCATCATGTTTGCAATAACCACAACACAAGCAGTCAAAATGCAAACAAAAAGAAACAACTCTGATGATGATAATGATATGCACTGTCCTTGAAGTTGATTGGTCCACACCCGAGACAGCTTTTCTTAGAGCCTAGTCTCACATGGTGTTGGACCTGATGACGCCAAAAGGCGTACAACTCAAAGACAGCGCACTATCAGAGTATTGAGAGCTCGGGGTAAGCATTACACTATGAGACATCTCCTTTACCAGTGGCAAAATATAGTGATAGGTTTTTACCCTTTTGACTACTTGTGTTGTGGTTATTGCAAACATGATCCCTTGTATAAAGGTGTCAGTTTTTGTACCAGTTGAAAGGGTAAAATCCTATTATTAGAAAGTTTTCAGTTTTGTTCCCAGAAAAAACGGGGGAAAACCCCTATCATTATTATATTTTGGTATTGGCAAAGCAGGACCAGGCATTAACCCACTCGCTCACCCATCAGTTCACTCACCAACCCACCCACCCACTCACCCATACATTCACTCACCAACCCACCCACTCACTCACCCATCAATTCACTCACCAACCCACCCACTCACTCACCCATCAATTCACTTACCAACCCACCCACTCACTCACCCTTTAATTCACTCACCAACCCACCCACCCACCCCCCACGCATTAACCCACTCACTCACCCATCAATTCACTCACCAACCCACCCACTCACTCACCCATCAATTAACTCACCCACCCACTCACTCACCCATTAATTCACTCACCAACCCACCCACTCACTCACCCACCAATTCACTCACCAACCCACCCACTCACTCACCCATCAATTCACTCACCAACCCACCCACCCACTCACCCATCAATTCACTCACCAACCCACCCACCCACTCACCCATCAATTCACTCACCAACCCACCCACCCACTCACCCATCAATTCACTCACCAACCCACCCACCCACTCACCCATCAATAATTCACTCACCAACCCACCCACCCACTCACCCATCAATTCACTCACCAACCCACCCACCCACTCACCCATCAATTCACTCACCAACCCACCCACCCACTCACCCATCAATTCACTCACCAAACCCACCCACTCACTCACCCATCACCCATCAATTCACTCACCAACCCACCCACTCACTCACCCATCAATTCACTCACCAACCCACCCACCCACTCACCCATCAATTCACTCACCAAC
>WFAB01002960.1:0-17500 GCA_018977245.1 Lethenteron camtschaticum | reverse complement strand
ACAGACACACACACACACAGACACACAGACACACACACACACACAGACACACACACAGACACACACACAGACACACACACACAGACACACACAGACACACACAGACACACACAGATAGACAGACAGAAACACACAGAAACACACAGATACACACACACATATACAGACACACACACAGATTCACACACAGACAAACACACATACACACAGACACACAGCTACACACAGACGCACACACAGCCACACACACACAGACACACACATACACACACATACACACAGATACATACACACACACAGATACACACAGACACACACAGACACACACACAGATACATGCACACAGATACATACACACAGATGCATACACACAGATACATACACACAGATATACACACACATACACACAGATACATATACATAGATACACACATACACAGATACACACACACAGATACACACAGATACATACACACAGATACACAGACACACAGATACAGACACAAACACAGACACACAGATGCACACAGACACACAAACATACACACACAGATACACACAGATACACACAGACACACACATACACACACATATACACACAGACACACACAGACACACAGATAGACAGACAGATACACACAGAAATACACAGATACACACACACATATACAGACACACACACACAGATTCACACACAGACAAACACACATACACACAGACACACACATACACACAGATACATACACACACAGAGATACACACAGACACACACAGACACACACACAGATACATGCACACAGATACATACACACAGATACATACACACAGATACATACACACAGATACATACACACAGATACATACACACAGATACATATACATAGATACACACACACAGATACACACACACAGATACACACACACAGATACACACAGATACATACACACAGATACACAGACACACAGATACAGAAACAAACACAGACACACAGATACACACATACACACAAACATACACACACATATACACACAGATACACACAGATACATACACACAGATACAGACACACACAGACACACAGATACACACAAAAACACACAGACACACACACACAGACACACACAGACACACACAGACACACAGATAGGCACAGATAGACATACAGATACACACAGAAACACACACACACATACACACACAGACACACACAGATACACACACACAGATACACACAGATACATACACACAGAAACACACGGAAACACACAGATACACACACATAGACAGACAGATACACACACACAGACACACAGATACACACACAGACAAACACACAGACACACAGACACAGTTACACACAGACGCACACACAGCCACATACACACAGACACACACATACACACAGATACATACACACACAGATACACACAGACACACACAGACACACACACAGATACATGCACACATAAACGCAGATACACACACAGACACACACAGAAACACACAGATACACACAGAAACACACAGAAATACGCACATAGACGCACATATACACACACACACAGATACACACACACAGATACACACACACACAGACAAACACACAGACACACAGATACATACACACACACAGATACACACACACAGATACATGCACACAGATACACACACACAGATACACACACACATACACACAGATACACACACACATACACACAGATACATACAACAACAACCGCCATTCGCCACTAAGTGGCGGTGACGTCACCACGACGCTTGTGCCAGGCCATGTGCACCTTGAGGCCACGTGAAGTGTCGAACGCCCGCTGGCAGGAGGTCACGGGGCAGACCCAGCAGGTGCCACGGGTCGACTGACTGAGATGACCGAGATGACTGGCTGATGCACCATCTGTGCCCTCTACTGTGCCAACCCAAGATGGATCGTAGGCAGGCCAGCCAAAATGTTTCCAACCGGCGAAGATGCTCCATCAGGGGGGGTCCACGTTTCGCAAGCGTAGAGAAGGGAGGGAATGACCGTGGCCGAGAAGACCTGAAGCTTCGTGCGGAGCGACAGACCAGGTAGCTTTCACACAGCGTTACGCAACCGATGAAAAGATATTGCCGCTCGACTGATTCGGAGTGAGACCTCTGCTTTTAAACTGGAGCCGGTCATGAGCACACTGCCCAGGTATGGGAAACTCTCCACTCTCTCCACTACTGCCCCATCACCGATTGGGAGTTGTGTGGGTGGAGTGTCCGATGGTACAAAATACCCAGGCAGGTGCTTCGTTTTGGTGGGGCTGATGGTAAGGCCCCACCTCTTAGTGGCACGCTCCAGTCTCAGCAGCAGCGTCTCCAACTCCTCCTCTGAATGAGCAGCTATTACCAAATCATCGGCATACATAACGTGGTTGAACAACAGGGAGCCATCCCTTGATCGCACCCGGGCGTCGATCAGCCTCCCATTATATCTGTACCGAATGGAAATTCTCCCGGTACAACTATTGAAGGCTTCACGAACTACGTGGTCAAAATAAATGTTAAATAATGTGGGAGCCAGAGGACATCCCTGTCGCACCCCAAGGTGTACAGGGATAGGCTCCGACTCCCGGCCACGTAGTTTAACCCGGGCCCGCTCACCATCATGAAGGTCCTTAATGATCATGAGCAGAGGATCAGGGACTCCGAAAGCACAAAGAACAACCTAGAGTCCAGGCCTACTGATGGTATCATAGGCCTTGATCAGGTCAATAAATCAGATGTGGCATCTGTGCAGGACCGTCCTTTCCTGAAACCGCATTGGGGCTCCGCAAGCCTCTCCTCAGCGTGCCTAGCAAGGCGATGTTGAATAATCCTTGCCAGGACCTTTCCCGGCAAACTCAGGAGTGAGATGCCCCTGTAGTTGTTACAGTCTGTGCGGTCCCCCATCTTATAGAGGGGACCACCAGGACATCCTTCCAATCCTGCGGAACCCGTACAGTGGTCCAGACAGTTGTTATGATGTCATGTAGGGCAGTCAGTGCACAAACGCCACCCTCCCTCAGCATTTCGCTTGGGAGATCATCTCTGCCTGGTGCCTTTCCTGGTCTCAGACTCTGGATCGCCTTCAGTACTTCCTCAACAGCTGGCACCTCAGCCAGCCACTCACAGGGGGTGACCTCTTCCAATATTTGAGGCACCGCAGCCTCAGCAGGGTTATCACCACTTTGTGCCATGATGTTTTCCTGGCTGAGAGAATTTCCCTCCCCCAGGACCTCACAGAAATGCTCAGCAAATCTGCAAACCTGTTCCTGGGGGTCGGAGATTGGATCACCGTTTTTTCCCCTAATGATGGTAATAGGTGTGGCGCTGCAGGTTACTTTTTTGATGGAGTTAAATAGGGATTTGTGATCGCGGGCCACTGAGGCAGACTCCATCTCAGCGGAGCGAAGGCTGCGGTAAGCCTCCTCATTCTCTGACGTGGGATGCTGTAGCCAATGAGAGTGGGCCTGTCGCTTTTTCTCAGCTAGCCTGAACACCTCTGTCAGCCAGGGTCTCTGGGGAGGTCTGGAGTGTGTGCCCAAATCAGAAATTGCAGCTGCATGAGCCACAGTCCTAAATCTCACCCATTTCCCCTCGACATCTGGAGGAGTGGGGACGATGCCAACCCCTGCCGCAAGCGATGATGAAATTCTCGCTTGCAACTTTCATCAGCTAGCTGAGACCAGGCCACTTTGGGTTTGAATGGGGTCCTGGGTGGACACCCACCACCGGAGTGGAAGAAAGGCAGGCGCATCTTACAGATGACTAGTCGATGGTCAGTGGGCAGATCAGCTCCACGGTAGGTCCTGGTGTCAAGGACATGGGCTCGCATCCGCTGGTCCGTCACTATGTAGTCCAGCAGATGATCTTGCTTGGACTCGGCATGCATCCATGATGTTGTGTGGACGCGCCGATGCCGGAACAACGTGTTGGTAATTAGAAGCCCATGGGCTGCACAAAAATCTAGCAGCCTCCTACTGTTGTTATTGAGCTGATCTGGCCCATGCCTTCCAATCACTCCAGACCAGGTACCAGCATCATAATCAACTCGAGCATTGAAGTTGCCAAACAAGATGACTCTATCCCCAGGGGCCACTTTAGCCAGCACCTGTGACAGGAGGTCATAGAAGCCATCTGACTCATCGGCCTTGCCTGCATCCCTCCACGGATGTTCGTCTTCGGTGGGGGCATAAGTAACCACGGCCACCACTCCTCGCCTCCGGTTGATGGGAAGGCGAGCCCAAAGTAGCCTGGGGCTTCCAGCTTCCCACACCTCACCGCCACGCTCCCACGCCCCCTTCATTCTTTTGTTCAGAAGAAGAGCCACTCCCTGTTGTTTGGCAGTCTCCTGCCCCGAGTAGAGGATTGTCCACCCCTTATGGTGACTGGAGCCAGAGCCGGTCCACCAGACCTCCAGAATACCGCAGAGATCCAGGCGGTACCGGTCCAGCTCCCGACAGAGGAGTGGCAGCCTCTCCTCTGCAGCGAGCATTCTAATATTCCACGTGGCCATCAGTAGTGGCTTTTTTTTGTTTCTGGAGGAGCCCCGATGGTAAAGATTCAGTCTCCTGGTTCAGCCAAATGGGGTTTGGCCAGGAGACATCATAGACGCCTGTCCCCCCGGGGCCTCCGGCACAAGCTTATTAATTAGATATTTTAGATGTGGTTTTGTGGTAATTTATTGATGTGGAGGGGTTACCAGCCCCTCGCACCCATCCAGAGCCCCCATTTGGCCGCTGTGGTGGTTACAAACGCCATGAAGGGAAAGGCCAAACGGAATTGGCCCTCCCCCCATGGCACTGGCCACCACAGCGTTGCCGTCCGGCACCACGAGGAGGTAGGGGGTTGTTTTTTGCCGGACACAGATACACACAGAGATACACACAGTGATACACACACACAGACACATACACACAGAGATACACACACACAGATACACAGATACACACACACTGATGTACACACATTGAGATACACACACACAGAGATACACACACAGAGATGCACACGCAGATATACACACACACACAGACACATACACACAGAGACACACAGACAGATACAAATACACACACACAGACACACACACAGACACACAGACACACACACAGGCACACACACACAGACACACACACATAGATACACACACATGCGGTGCATGCATGTGCTGCTGTTGATGTTGATGGTTCTATTGCTGATGATGCTGATTACGATGGTACTGATGATGGTGCTGATGATGGTACTCCTGCTGATGATAATGCTGATTACGATGATGGTGCTGATGGTGCTGATGCTGCTACTATTGCTGATGATACTGCTACTACTGCTAATGCTGATGCTGCTACTACTGCTGATGCTGCTACTACTGCTGATGCTGCTACTACTGCTAATGCTGATGCTGCTACTACTGCTGATGCTGCTACTACTGCTGATGCTGCTGATGATGCTGATACTGCTACTACTGCTGCTGATGATGCAGATACTGCTACTACTGCTGATGCTGCTACTACTGCTGATGCTGCTGCTGATGATGATACTACTACTGCTGATGCTGATACTGCTACTACTGCTGATGCTGCTACTACTACTACTGCTGATGCTACTGCTACTGCTGATGCTACTGTTACTGTTACGGCTGCTGCTGATGCTGCTGCTAATGATGATGATGATGCTGTTGATGCTGCTGCTGCTGATGGTGATGCTGCTGCTGATGATGATGCTGTTGCTGCTGCTGATGATGATGCTGCTGCTGCTGATGATGATGATGATTCTGCTGCTGATGATGCTGCTACTACTGCTGATGCTGCTACTACTGCTGATGATACTACTGATGCTGCTGCTGATGATGATTATGTTGATGATGCTACTGATGATGATGCTACTGATGATGATTCTGCTGCTGCTGATGCTGCTACTACTGCTGATGCTGCTACTACTGCTGATGATACTACTCATGCTGCTGCTGCTGATGATGTTGATGATGCTACTGATGATGATGATGATGATTCTACTGCTGCTGATGCTGCAACTACTGCTGATGCTGATGCTGCTACTACTGCTGATGATACTGCTGCTGCTGCTGATGATGATGTTGATGATGCTACTGATGATGATGCTACTGATGATGCTGCTGCTGATGATGATGATGCTGCTGCTGATGATGATGATGACGATATTCTATTCCCGTGTGCACGATGTCAGCACCGATGCTGATGATGATGCTGCCGCTGCTGATGATGATGCTGCTGCTGATGATACATCATTGCAACGGAGCTTTCCCGCTTAATGTGCAGATCGGTGAGTAGCACTCACCTCACTCGCACACAGACAAAGCTCCCCCGTGTAGCCTCTAGCAGCTGTAGGGGCAAGTGCTGTTAGTAGCGAGTAGCAGCAGCACCTATACACAGACAAAGGTCCCCCGTGTAGCCTCTAGAAGGCTGTAGGGGCAAGTGCTGTTAGTAGCGAGTAGCAGCAGCAGCGCTACCTATGAAGGCTACCGGCACTGTGGCTACACACACAGAGGGGGTGGGTGGCCAGCACCACGCCCGGCCGCCTTTGTCTCTCCCCCAGTGCTAGCGATGTTTAAGGACTGCTCTGCACCGCTGTGTCTCTCTCATCATCATCATCATCACGGTGGCTATGAGATGTTGACTACCTCGCC
Source organism: Lethenteron camtschaticum (assembly GCA_018977245.1). NCBI lineage: Eukaryota > Metazoa > Chordata > Hyperoartia > Petromyzontiformes > Petromyzontidae > Lethenteron > Lethenteron camtschaticum. The sequence continues at coordinate 10,817 of WFAB01002960.1, read as the reverse complement.
TGGTCTACAGGAGGTCGTGGGTTCAATCCCGACCCTGACGCTTGCTGCTGTATATTTGGAGTCTGCGTCTCTCTCTCATCATCACGGTGGCTATGAGATGTTGACCACCTCGCCTGGTCTACAGGAGGTCGTGGGTTCAATCCCGACCCTGACGATGCCTGCTGCTATTGTATATTTGGAGTCTGCGTCTCTCTCATCATCGTCATCACGGTGGCTATGAGATGTTGACTACCTCGCCTGGTGTGCAGGAGGTCGTGGGTTCAATCCCAACCCTGACAATGCCTGCTGCTATTGTATATTTGGAGTCTGCGTCTCTCTCATCATCATCACCACGGTGGCTATGAGATGTTGACTACCTCGCCTGGTGTACAGGAGGTCGTGGGTTCAATCCCAACCCTGACAATGCCTACTGCTGTATATTTGGAGTCTGCGTCTCTCTCTCATCATCACCACGGTAGCTATGAGATGTTGACTACCTCGCCTGGTGTACAGGAGGTCGTGGGTTCAATCCCGACCTCTGACGATGCCTGCTGCTGCTGTATATTTGGAGTCTGCGTCTCTCTCATCATCATCACGGTGGCTATGATATGTTGACCACCTCGCCTGGTGTACAGGAGGTCGTGGGTTCAATCCCGACCCTGACGATGCCTGCTGCTGCTGTATATTTGGAGTCTGCGTCTCTCTCATCATCATCATCACGGTGGCTATGAGATGTTGACCACCTCGCCTGGTGTACAGGAGGTTGTGGGTTCAATCCCGACCTCTGACGATGCCGGCTGCCTGCTGCTGCTGTATATTTGGAGTCTGCATCTCTCTATCATCATCATCATCATCACGGTGGCTATGAGATGTTGACTACCTCGCCTGGTACACAGGAGGTCGTGGGTTCAATCCCGACCTCTGACGATGCCTGCTACTGCTGCTGTATATTTGGAGTTTGCGTGTCTCTCTCTCTCTCATCATCATCACGGTGGCTATGAGATGTTGACTACCTCGCCTGGTACGCAGGAGGTCGTGGGTTCAATCCCGACCCTGACGATGCCTGCTGCTGTATATTTGGAGTCTGCGTCTCTCATCATCACGGTGGCTAGGAGATGTTGACTACCTCGCCTGGTACACAGGAGTTCGTGGGTTCCATCCTGACCTCTGACGATGCCTGCTGCTGCTGCTGTATATTTGGAGTTTGCGTCTCTCTCTCTCCCCGTGGTCGCGTGTATTTGTCTCGGCGCCCTTCGGGATTTCCCCTCCGCGTTTAGAATCGACATCACACACAGCCGGCGTTACGAGCGATTTGGCTTGTGCTGCAAATTAATTTCCCACGCGATGACGACGACGATGATGATGATGATGGAATCAGCCACTTGCTAAAACTGCTGTCACTTGCGATGGGCTGGTCCCCTTCTGATGAAGAGCTCCTACACAGTAACTCAGCGGTGTGCCTGAGTTGAGTTGTAGTATGGGTCTCTTTGTGTCTCTGTGTGAAGAGCTCCTACACAGTAACTCAGCGGTGTGCCTCACCTGGTGAATGAGTTGAGTTGTAGTATGGGTCTCTATGGGTCTCTGTGGGTCTCTGTGTGTCTCTGTGTGTCTCTGTGGGTCTATATGGGTCTCTTTGTGTCTCTGTGTGAAGAGCTCCTACACAGTAACTCAGCGCTGTGCCTCACCTGGTGAATACATGAGTTGAGTTGTAGTATGGGTCTCCGTAATTATGGATCTCTGTGGGTCTCTGTGGGTCTCCGTGGGTCTCTACGAGTCTATATGGGTCTATATGAGTCTCTGTGGGTTTCTATGGTTCTCTGTGGGTCTCTATGGGTCTGTATGAGTCTCTGTGTGTCTCTGTGTCTCTGTGGGTCTCTGTGGGTGTCTGTGGGTCTCTGTGGGTCTCTATGGGTCTCTATGAATCTCTGTGTGTCTCTGTGTCTCTGTGGGTCTCTGTGGGTGTCTGTGGGTCTCTGTGGGTCTATATGGGTCTCTTTGTGTCTCTGTGTGAAGAGCTCCTACACAGTAACTCAGCGCTGTGCCTGACCTGGTGAATGAGCGGAGTTGTAGTATGGGTCTCTATGGGTCTCTGTGGGTCTTTGTGGGTCTATATGATTCTCTGTGGGTCTTTGTGGGTCTATATAGGTCTCTGTGGGTTTCTGTGTGGGTTTCTTTGGGTCTCTGTGGGGCTCTGTGGGTTTCTGTGGGTCTCTGTGGGTCTCTATGGGTCTGTATGAGTCTCTGTGTGTCTCTGTGTGTCTCTGTGGGTCTCTGTGGGTCTCTGTGGGTCTTTGTGGGTCTATATGATTATCTGTTGGTCTTTGTGGGTCTATATGGGTCTCTGTGGGTTTCTGTGGGTCTATATGAGTATCTGTGCGTCTTAGTGGGTTTCTATGAGTCTCTGTGGGTCTCTATGGGTCTCTGTGTGTCTTTGTGGGTCTTTGTGGGTCTATATGATTCTCTGTGGGTCTTTATGGGTCTATATGGGTCTCTGTGGGTTTCTGTGTTGGTCTCTGTGGGGCTCTGTGGGTCTCTTTGGGTCTTTTTTGGTCTTTTGTGGGTCTCTGTGGGTCTATATGAGTCTCTGTGGGTCTCAGTGGGTTTCTATGAGTCTCTGTGGGTCTCTATGGGTCTCTGTGGGTCTTTGTGTGTCTCTGTGGGTCTCTTTGTGTCTCTGTGTGAAGAGCTCCTACACAGTAACTCAGCGGTGTACCTGACCTGGTGAATGAGCAGAGTTGTAGTATGGGTCTCTATGGGTCTCTGTGGGTCTTTGTGGGTCTATATGATTCTCTGTGGGTCTTTATGGGTCTATATGGGTCTCTGTGGGTTTCTGTGTTGGTCTTTGTGGGGCTCTGTGGGTCTCCTTGGGTCTCTTTGGGTCTTTTTTGGTCTTTTGTGGGTCTCTGTGGGTCTATATGAGTCTCTGTGGGTCTCAGTGGGTTTCTATGAGTCTCTGTGGGTCTCTATGGGTCTCTGTGGGTCTCTATGGGTCTCTGTGGGTTTTTATGGGTCTGTGTGGGTCTCTGTGGGTCTCCGTAATTATGGATATCTGTGGGTCTATATGGGTCTCTCCGTGGGTCTTTGTGGGTCTCTGTGGGTCGCTGTGGGTCTCTGTGGGTCTCTACGGATCTTTGTGGGTCTATATGGGTCTCTATGGGTCTCTGTGGGTCTCTTTGGGTCTCTTTGGGTCTTTTTTGGTCTTCTGTGGTTCTCAGTGGGTTTCTATGAGTCTCTGTGGGTCTCTATGGGTCTCTGTGGGTCTCTGTGGGTCTGTATGGGTCTCTGTGGGTCTCTGTGGGTCTCTGTGGGTCTATATGAGTTTTTGTGGGTCTCTGTGGGTTTATATGAGTCTCTGTGGGTCTCTGTGGGTCTCTATGGGTCTCTGTGGGTCTCTATGGGTCTGTATGAGTCTCTGTGTGTCTCTGTGTGTCTCTGTGGGTCTATATGGGTCTCTTTGTGTCTCTGTGGGTCTCTGTGGGTCTCTGTGGGTCTGTATGAGTCTCTGTGTGTCTCTGTGGGTCTATATGGGTCTCTTTGTGTCTCTGTGTGTCTCTGTGGGTTTCTGTGGGTCTCTGTGGGTCTCTATGGGTCTGTATGAGTCTCTGTGTGTCTCTGTGTGTCTCTGTGGGTCTCTGTGGGTTTATATGAGTTTTGTGGGTCTCTGTGGGTCTCTGTGGGTCTCTTTGTGTTTCCGTGGGTCTCAGTGGGTTTCTATGGGTCTATATGAGTCTCTGTGGGTCTCTGTGGATCTATATGGGTCTCTGTGGGTCTCTGTGGGTTTCTATGAGTCTCTGTGGGTCTCTGGGTCTCTGTGGGTCTCTATGGGTCTGTATGAGTCTCTGTGTGTCTCTGTGTGTCTCTGTAGGTCTCTGTGGGTTTCTATGAGTCTCTGTGGGTCTCTATGGGTCTCTGTGGGTCTCTACGGGTCTATATGGGTCTATATGAGTCTCTGTGTGTCTTTTTGTGTCTTTGTGGGTCACTGTGGGTCTCTGTGGGTCTATATGGGTCTCTACGGGTCTCTATGAGTCTATATGGGTCTCTGTGGGTCTCTTTGGGTCTCTGTGAGTCTCTACGGGTCTATATGGGTCTATATGGGTCTCTTTGGGTCTCTTTGGGTCTTCTGTGGGTCTCTGTGTGTTTCTATGAGTCTCTGTGGGTCTCTATGGGTCTCTGTGGGTTTCTATGGGTCTGTGTGGGTCTCTGTGGGTTTCTATGGGTCTGTGTGGGTCTGTGTGGGTCTCTGTGGGTTTCTATGGGTCTGTGTGGGTCTGTGTGGGTCTCTGTGGGTTTCTATGGGTCTGTGTGGGTCGCTGTGGGTCTCTGTGGGTCGCTACGGGTCTCTGTGGGTCTCTGTGGGTCGCTGTGGGTCGCTGTGGGTGTCCGTGGGTCTCTATGGGTCTCTGTGGGTCTCTACGGGTCTATATGGGTCTATATGGGTCTCTTTGGGTCTCTTTGGGTCTTCTGTGTGTCTCTGTGGGTCTCTGTGGGGCTCTGTGGGTCTCTATGGGTCTCTGTGGGTCTCAGTAGGTTTCTATGAGTGTATGTGGTTCTCAGTGGGTATCTATGGGTCTTTGTGGGTCTATATGGGTCTCTGTGTGTCTCTGTGAGTCTCTACGGGTCTATATAGGTCTATATGGGTCTTTTTGGGTCTCTTTGGGTCTTCTGTGGGTCTCTGTGTGTCTCTATGGGTCTCTGTGGGTCTTTATGGGTCTGTATGAGTGTCTGTGTGTCTTTGTGTGTCTCTGTGGGTCTCTGTGGGTCTCTGTGGGTCTCTATGGGTCTATGTGGGTCTCTGTGGGTCTCTGTGGGTCTTTTGTGGGTCTATATGAGTCTCTGTGGGTCTCTGTGAGTTTCTATGAGTCTCTGTGGGTCTCTGTGGGTCTCGGTGGGTCTCTGTGGGTCCCTGTGGGTTTCTATGGGTTCCTGTGGGTCTCTGTGGGTCTCTGTGGGTCTCTAGGGGTCTCTATGGGTCTCTGTAGGTCTCTGTGGGTCTCTGAGGGTCTCTAGGGGTCTCTATGGGTCTAAAACAGAGCCCAGGCCTACTGATGGTATCATAGGCCTTGACCGGGTCAATAAAGCAGAGATGTAGGTCTTGTTGGAATTCCCTACACCTCTGCTGTAGCAGCCGGACAGAAAATATGGCATCTGTGCAGGACCGCCCTTTCCTGAAACCGCATTTGGGCTCCGCAAGCCTCTCCTCAGCGTGCCTGGCAAGGCGATGTTGAATAATCCTTGCCAGGACCTTTCCCTGCACACTGAGGAGTGAGATGCCCCTGTAGTTGTTACAGTCTGTGCGGTCCCCCTTCTTAAGAGGGGGACCACCAGGGCATCCTTCCAATCCTGCGGAACCCGTCCAGTGGTCCAGACTGTTGTTATGATGTCATGTAGGGCAGTCTGTGCACAAACGCCACCCTCCCTCAGCATTTCGCTTGGGAGAGCATCTCCCAAGAGCATACACACACACAGAGACACACAAAGACGCACACAGACACAAAGACAGAAAAAGAGACACACACAGAGATACACACACAGAGACACACAGACACACCAAGACACACACACAGACACACACAGACACAGACACACACATAGACACACAGACACACACATAGACACACAGACCACCATAGACACAAGACCACACATAGACACACAGACACACACATAGACACACAGACACACACACACAGACACACACATAGACACACAGACACACACACACACACAGACACACACACAGACACACACACAGACACACACACAGACACACACACACATACACACAGACACACACACAGACACACACACAGACACACACAGACACACACACAGACACACACACACACAGACACACACACACAGACACACACACAGACACACACACACAGACACACACACAGACACACACACAGAGACACACAGACACACACACACACAGACACACACACAGACACACACACACACAGACACACACACAGACACACACACACAGACACACACACATACACACACACAGACACACAGACACACACACATACACACACATACACACAGACACACACACAGACACACACACAGACACACACACAGACACACAGACACACACACACAAACAGACACACACACAGACACACTCACACAGACACACAGACACCACACACACAGACACACAGACACACACACACACACACACACAGACACACACACACAGACACACACACACAGACACACACACACACAGACACACCACACAGACACCACAGACACACCACACACACACAGACACACACACACACAGACACACACCTCACACAGACACCACAGACACACCACACACACAGACACACACACACACAGACACACACACAGACACACACACACACAGACACACAGACCACACACACACACAGACCATACACAACACACCACAGACACACACACAGACACAACACAACAGACACACACACACACACAACAGACACACCCAGACACACACAACACACACACAGACAACACACACACCAGACACACACACAACAGACCACACACACCACAGACACACACCACAGAACACACACAGACACACACACACAGACACACACACAGACACACACACAGACACACCACACACAGACACACACACACAGACACACACACAGACACACACACACACAGACACCACACACAGACACACACACACACACACACCCCCACAGACACACACACACAGACACACACACGACACACACACACACACACAGACACACACACAGACACACACAACACACACACAGACACACACACACAGACACACACACAGACACACACACACACAGACACACACACACACAGACACACACACACACAGACACACACACACACACAGACACACCAGCACACACACACAGACACACACACACAGACACACACACACACACACCACACACAGACACAACACACACAGACACACACACCACACACAGACACACACACACAGACACACACACACACACACACAGACACACACACACAGACACACACAACACACACACAGACCACACACACAGACACCACCACACAACAACACACACACACAGACACAACACACAGACACACACACACAGACACACACACACAGACACAAACCAACCACACACACACAGCACACACAGACACACACACACACACAGACACACCACACACAGACACACAGCACACACACACACAGACACACACACAGACACACAGACACACACACACACACACACACACAGACACCACCACCACAGACACACACACAGACACACACACAGACACACACAGACACACACACACAGACACACAGACACACACACAGACACACACACACAGACACACACACAGACACACACACACAGACACACCACACAGACACACCACACACACACACACAGACACACGCACAGACACACACACACAGACACACACACACAGACACACACACACAGACACACACACCACAGACACACACACACACACAGACACACACACACACACACAGACACACACACACAGACACACACACAGACACACACACACAGACACACACACAGACACACACACACAGACACACACACACAAAGCCTCAACAACGTGATTAGCGTGCGCTGTAAATCACGTCGTAGTGGTCATGGACCAATGCGCCCGGACTTAATAACGCCCCAGGCTGGAGATGGAGGGAGAGGCACAGACATGAGGGGGGTGGGGGGCAGCCACAGAACAGCGCCTGCGACAGATGCCGCTGCAACAATCCAGCAGTGGAGATGGTTTTCGTCACGTGCCCCTCGGGTAGCCTCTACCAGGCTGTCGGGGCAAGTGCTGCTACACACAGATAAAGGTACCATGGGTAGCCTCTACCAGGCTGTAGGGGCAAGTGCTGTCACACACAGATAAAGGTGCCATGGGTAGCCTCTACCAGGCTGTAGGGGCAAGTGCTGTTACACACAGATAAAGGTGCCATGGGTAGCCTCTACCAGGCTGTAGGGGCAAGTGCTGTTACACAGATAAAGGTGCCATGGGTAGCCTCTACCAGGCTGTAGGGGCAAGTGCTGTTACACACAGATAAAGGTGCCATGGGTAGCCTCTACCAGGCTGTCGGGGCAAGTGCTGTCACACACAGATAAAGGTCCCCCAGGTAGCCTCTACCAGGCTGTAGGGGCAAGTGCTGTTACACACAGATAAAGGTGCCATGGGTAGCCTCTACCAGGCTGTAGGGGCAAGTGCTGTCACACACAGATAAAGGTGCCATGGGTAGCCTCTACCAGGCTGTCGGGGCAAGTGCTGTTACACACAGATAAAGGTGCCATGGGTAGCCTCTACCAGGCTGTAGGGGCAAGTGCTGTCACACACAGATAAAGGTACCATGGGTAGCCTCTACCAGGCTGTAGGGGCAAGTGCTGTCACACACAGATAAAGGTGCCATGGGTAGCCTCTACCAGGCTGTAGGGGCAAGTGCTGTTACACACAGATAAAGGTGCCATGGGTAGCCTCTACCAGGCTGTAGGGGCAAGTGCTGTACACACAGATAAAGGTGCCATGGGTAGCCTCTACCAGGCTGTAGGGGCAAGTGCTGTCACACACAGATAAAGGTGCCATGGGTAGCCTCTACCAGGCTGTAGGGGCAAGTGCTGTCACACACAGATAAAGGTACCATGGGTAGCCTCTACCAGGCTGTAGGGGCAAGTGCTGTCACACACAGATAAAGGTACCATGGGTAGCCTCTACCAGGCTGTAGGGGCAAGTGCTGTTACACACAGATAAAGGTGCCATGGGTAGCCTCTACCAGGCTGTAGGGGCAAGTGCTGTTACACACAGAATAAAGGTGCCATGGGTAGCCTCTACCAGGCTGTAGGGGCAAGTGCTGTTACACACAGATAAAGGTATCATGGGTAGCCTCTACCAGGCTGTAGGGGCAAGTGCTGTCACACACAGATAAAGGTGCCATGGGTAGCCTCTACCGGGCTGTAGGGGCAAGTGCTGTTGCACACAGATAAAGGTCCCCCCCGGGTAGCCTCTACCAGGCTGTAGGGGCAAGTGCTGTCACACACAGATAAAGGTGCCATGGGTAGCCTCTACCAGGCTGTAGGGGCAAGTGCTGCCACACACAGATAAAGGTGCCATGGGTAGCCTCTACCAGGCTGTAGGGGCAAGTGCTGTTACACACAGATAAAGGTACCATGGGTAGCCTCTACCAGGCTGTAGGGGCAAGTGCTGTTACACACAGATAAAGGTGCCATGGGTAGCCTCTACCAGGCTGTCGGGGCAAGTGCTGTCACACACAGATAAAGGTGCCATGGGTAGCCTCTACCAGGCTGTAGGGGCAAGTGCTGTTACACACAGATAAAGGTGCCATGGGTAGCCTCTACCAGGCTGTAGGGGCAAGTGCTGTTACACAGATAAAGGTGCCATGGGTAGCCTCTACCAGGCTGTAGGGGCAAGTGCTGTTACACACAGATAAAGGTGCCATGGGTAGCCTCTACCAGGCTGTCGGGGCAAGTGCTGTCACACACAGATAAAGGTCCCCCAGGTAGCCTCTACCAGGCTGTAGGGGCAAGTGCTGTTACACACAGATAAAGGTGCCATGGGTAGCCTCTACCAGGCTGTAGGGGCAAGTGCTGTTACACACAGATAAAGGTACCATGGGTAGCCTCTACCAGGCTGTAGGGGCAAGTGCTGTTACACACAGATAAAGGTACCATGGGTAGCCTCTACCAGGCTGTAGGGGCAAGTGCTGCTACACACAGATAAAGGTGCCATGGGTAGTCTCTACCAGGCTGTAGGGGCAAGTGCTGTCACACACAGATAAAGGTGCCATGGGTAGCCTCTACCAGGCTGTCGGGGCAAGTGCTGTCACACACAGATAAAGGTGCCATGGGTAGCCTCTACCAGGCTGTAGGGGCAAGTGCTGTCACACACAGATAAAGGTGCCATGGGTAGCCTCTACCGGGCTGTAGGGGCAAGTGCTGCACACACAGATAAAGGTGCCATGGGTAGCCTCTACCAGGCTGTAGGGGCAAGTGCTGCCACACACAGATAAAGGTGCCATGGGTAGCCTCTACCAGGCTGTAGGGGCAAGTGCTGTCACACACAGATAAAGGTGCCATGGGTAGTCTCTACCAGGCTGTAGGGGCAAGTGCTATCACACACAGATAAAGGTACCATGGGTAGCCTCTACCAGGCTGTAGGGGCAAGTGCTGTCACACACAGATAAAGGTGCCATGGGTAGCCTCTACCAGGCTGTAGGGGCAAGTGCTGTCACACACAGATAAAGGTACCATGGGTGTCTAGCCTGCTACCAGAGGGCCTGTAGGCGGCAAGTGCTGTCACACACAGATAAAGGTGCCATGGGTAGCCTCTACCAGGCTGTAGGGGCAAGTGCTGTTCACACACAGATAAAGGTACCATGGGTACCACAGCTAGGGCAATGCTGTACAACAGATAAGGTGCATGGTACCTCTACCAGGCTGTAGGGGCAAGTGCTGTTACACACAGATAAAGGTCCATGGGTAGCCTCTACCAGGCTGTAGGGGCAAGTGCTGTCACACACAGATAAAGGTAGCCATGGGTAGCCTCTACCAGGCTGTAGGGGCAAGTGCTGTCACACACAGATAAGGTACCATGGTAGTCTCTAAGCGAGGGCAAGTGCTGTACACACAGATAAAGGTGCCATGGGTAGCCTCTACCAGGCTGTAGGGGCAAGTGCTGTCACACACAGATAAAGGTGCCATGGGTAGCCTCTACCAGGCTGTAGGGGCAAGTGCTGTCACACACAGATAAAGGTACCATGGGTAGTCTCTACC
>WFAB01002959.1:0-23487 GCA_018977245.1 Lethenteron camtschaticum | reverse complement strand
ACTCACTCCACTCACTCACCTACTCACTTCACCTCACCTACTACTCACCCCAACTCACTCACACCACTACCACTCACTCCACTCACTTCACCCACTCACACCACTCACTCACCCACTCACCCCACTCACTCCACTCAACCCCACTCACATTCGACCCTACTTCCACTCACTTCCACAACCACTCCACTCAACCCACTCACCTCCCACCCCACTCCACTCCACCCACTCAAAACACACTCACTCACCACTCACCCACTCACTCACTCACCCACTCCACTCACACACCCCACTCACCCACTCACTCACCCCACTCACCCACTCACTCACCCACTCACCCACTCACTCACCCACTCACTCACACCCCACCCACCTCACTCACTCACTTACTCACTCAACCACTCATCCACCCCACACTATTCACTCACTCACCCACTCACCCACTCACCCACTCACTCACCCACTCACTCACCCACTCACTCACCCACTCACTCATCAACTCACCCACTCACTCACTCACTCACCCACTCACTCACTCACCCACTCACCCCACTCACTCCACTCCACTCACCCCACTCACTCACTCACCCACTCACCCACTCACCCACTTCACCCACTCACTCACCCCACTCACCACCACTCACTCACCCACCCTACTCACTCACCCCACTCACCCCACTCACCCACACTCACCCCACTCACCCACCCACCCACTCACTCACTCCACTTACTCACTCAACCCACTCACCCACCCACCTATTCACTCACTCCAACCCCCACTCACCCCACTCAACTCACCCACTCACCCCACCCACCCACTCACTCCACTTCACTTACGTCACTCAACCCACTCATCCACCCACCTATTCACTCACTCACCCACTCACCCACTCACCCACTCACTCACCCACTCACTCACCCACTCACTCACCCACTCACTCATCACTCACCCACTCACTCACTCACTCACTCACCCCACTCACTCACTCACCCACTCACCCACTCACTCACTCACTCACCCACTCACTCACTCACCCACTCACCCACTCACCCACTCACCCACTCACTCACCCACTCACCCACTCACTCACCCACCTACTCACTCACCACTCACCCACTCACCCACTCACCCACCCACCCACTCACTCACTCACTTACTCACTCAACCACTCACCCACCCACCTATTCACTCACTCACCCACTCACCCACTCACCCACTCACCCACTCACTCACCCACTCACTCACCACTCACCCACTCACTCACTCACTCACCCACTCACTCACCTACTCACTCACCACTCACCCACTCCACTCCACTCACCTACTCACCCACTCACTCACCCACCTACTCACTCACCACTCACCCACTCACCCACTCACCCACTCACCCCACCCACCCACTCACCCACTCACTCACCCACTCACCCACTCACTCACCACTCACCCACTCACTCACCCACTCACTCACTCACCCACTCACTCACCCACTCACTCACCCACTCACTCACCCACTCACTCACTCACCCACTCACCCACTCACTCACCCACTCACTCACTCACCCACTCACTCACTCACCCACTCACCCACTCACTCACCCACTCACCCACTCACTCACCACTCACCCACTCACTCACTCACTCACCTACTCACTCACCACTCTCTCCCACAGGACATGGAAAATAAGATCCGTAACACTCTGAATGACATCTACTTTGGGAAAACCAAGGATATCGTCAATGGACTGAGGTGAAACACTCATCACACCACTCACCTCACCACTCACCTCACCACTCACCCACCCACCCCCTCACTCACCCACCCACTCACCCACCCACCCACTCACCCACCCCCTCACCCACTCACTCACCTACCCACTCACCTCACCACTCACCCACCCACCCCCTCACCCACTCACTCACTCACCTACCCACTCACCCACCCCCTCACCCACTCACTCACCTACCCACTCACCCACCCACCCACTCACCCACCCCCTCACCCACTCACTCACCTCACCACTCACCCACCCACCCACTCACCCACCCCCTCACCCACTCACTCACCTCACCACTCACCCACCCACCCACTCACCCACCCACTCACCCACCCACCCACTCACCCACCCCCTCACCCACTCACTCACCTCACCACTCACCCACCCACTCACCTACCCACTCACCCACCCCCTCACCCACCCACTCACCTACCCACCCACCCACCCACCCACTCACCCACCCCCTCACCCACTCACTCACCTCACCACTCACCCACTCACCCACCCACCCACTCACCCACCCACCCACCCACCCCCTCACCCACTCACTCACCTCACCACTCACCCACCCACTCACCCACTCACTCACCTCACCACTCACCCACTCACCCACCCACTCACCCACCTACCCACTCACCCACCCACTCACCCACTCACTCACCTACCCACTCACCCACCCACCCACTCACCCACCCCCTCACCCACTCACTCACCTCACCACTCACCCACCCACCCACTCACCCACCCCCTCACCCACTCACTCACCTCACCATTCACCCACTCACCCACCCACCCACTCACCCACCCACCCACCCACTCACCCACTCACCCACCTACCCACCCACCCACTCACCCACCCACTCACCCACCTACCCACCCACTCACCATCTGCCTGTGTGGTTCATGATTCATCTCCGTGGTTCTCCCAATAAGTTGCTGTGATTATCATCTCGTCTGCCTCTCCTGCCTCTCTCTCTCTCGCTCCGTTACTTAATTTATTTCATCTTAATTTGGAGCTTTCGCGACTGCAGGAATGACTCTTTGGTTCTTTCGGTAAAGTGACGTATAAAGATAAAATAATAAATTAAATACTAGCATACTACGGCGATTCGATTGCAACACAAGCGATCATCGTCAGCTATAAATGAAATAGCAACAAAAATCTCACCAGAAAACTATAGACAGACGTATCAGCAGACAGACATCACAAAGATACACAGAGAGAGGCTGATACGTGTTCTCTCTCTCTGTGTCTTTGTGATGTCTGTCTGCTGATACGTGTCTCTCTCTCTGTGTCTTTGTGATGTCTGTCTGCTGATACGTGTCTCTCTCTCTGTGTGTCTTTGTGATGTCTGTCTGCTGATACGTGTCTCTCTCTCTCTGTGTCTTTGTGATGTCTGTCTGCTGATACGTGTCTCTCTCTCTGTGTCTTTGTGATGTCTGTCTGCTGATACGTGTTCTCTCTCTGTGTGTCTTTGTGATGTCTGTCTGCTGATACGTGTCTCTCTCTCTCTGTGTCTTTGTGATGTCTGTCTGCTGATACGTGTCTCTCTCTCTGTGTGTCTTTGTGATGTCTGTCTGCTGATACGTGTCTCTCTCTCTGTGTGTCTTTGTGATGTCTGTCTGCTGATACGTGTTTCTCTCTCTGTGTGTCTTTGTGATGTCTGTCTGCTGATACGTGTCTCTCTCTCTGTGTCTTTGTGATGTCTGTCTGCTGATACGTGTCTCTCTCTCTCTGTGTCTTTGTGATGTCTGTCTGCTGATACGTGTCTCTCTCTCTGTGTCTTTGTGATGTCTGTCTGCTGATACGTGGTCTCTCTCTCTGTGTCTTTGTGATGTCTGTCTGCTGATACGTGTCTCTCTCTCTGTGTCTTTGTGATGTCTGTCTGCTGATACGTGTCTCTCTCTCTCTGTGTCTTTGTGATGTCTGTCTGCTGATACGTGTCTCTCTCTCTGTGTCTTTGTGATGTCTGTCTGCTGATACGTGTTCTCTCTCTCTGTGTCTTTGTGATGTCTGTCTGCTGATACGTGTTCTCTCTCTCTGTGTCTTTGTGATGTCTGTCTGCTGATACGTGTCTCTCTCTCTGTGTCTTTGTGATGTCTGTCTGCTGATACGTGTTCTCTCTCTGTGTGTCTTTGTGATGTCTGTCTGCTGATACGTGTCTCTCTCTCTGTGTGTCTTTGTGATGTCTGTCTGCTGATACGTGTCTCTCTCTCTGTGTGTCTTTGTGATGTCTGTCTGCTGATACGTGTCTCTCTCTCTGTGTGTCTTTGTGATGTCTGTCTGCTGATACGTGTTCTCTCTCTCTGTGTCTTTGTGATGTCTGTCTGCTGATACGTGATCTCTCTCTCTGTGTCTTTGTGATGTCTGTCTGCTGATACGTGTCTCTCTCTCTGTGTGTCTTTGTGATGTCTGTCTGCTGATACGTGTCTCTCTCTCTGTGTCTTTGTGATGTCTGTCTGCTGATACGTGTCTCTCTCTCTGTGTATCTTTGTGATGTCTGTCTGCTGATACGTGTCTCTCTCTCTGTGTGTCTTTGTGATGTCTGTCTGCTGATACGTGTCTCTCTCTCTGTGTATCTTTGTGATGTCTGTCTGCTGATACGTGTCTCTCTCTCTGTGTATCTTTGTGATGTCTGTCTGCTGATACGTGTCTCTCTCTCTGTGTCTTTGTGATGTCTGTCTGCTGATACGTGTTCTCTCTCTGTGTGTCTTTGTGATGTCTGTCTGCTGATACGTGTCTCTCTCTCTGTGTGTCTTTGTGATGTCTGTCTGCTGATACGTGTTCTCTCTCTCTGTGTCTTTGTGATGTCTGTCTGCTGATACGTGTCTCTCTCTCTGTGTGTCTTTGTGATGTCTGTCTGCTGATACGTGTCTCTCTCTCTGTGTGTCTTTGTGATGTCTGTCTGCTGATACGTGTCTCTCTCTCTGTGTATCTTTGTGATGTCTGTCTGCTGATACGTGTCTCTCTCTCTGTGTGTCTTTGTGATGTCTGTCTGCTGATACGTGTCTCTCTCTCTGTGTCTTTGTGATGTCTGTCTGCTGATACGTGTCTCTCTCTCTGTGTATCTTTGTGATGTCTGTCTGCTGATACGTGTCTCTCTCTCTGTGTGTCTTTGTGATGTCTGTCTGCTGATACGTGTCTCTCTCTCTGTGTCTTTGTGATGTCTGTCTGCTGATACGTGTCTCTCTCTCTGTGTCTTTGTGATGTCTGTCTGCTGATACGTGTCTCTCTCTCTCTGTGTGTCTTTGTGATGTCTGTCTGCTGATACGTGTCTCTCTCTCTCTCTGTGTCTTTGTGATGTCTGTCTGCTTGTGTGTCTGTCTATAGTTTTCTGGTTAGATTTTTGTTGCTATTTCTTTCTTTGATACCTGATGTCGATTGCTTGTGTTGCAATCGAAACGTAGTAGTATGCTATTATTTGATTTGCTACTTTATCTTTCTACGTGACTTTTCTGAAAGAACCAAAGAGTCGTTTATTTGCTTGGTGTTGTTATAATTTCCGCTGATTTTTGTTTTTTTCCTCTTGATGTCTGCCTCCCCGTTTTTCCCTGTCTCTCTGTCTCTCTCTGTCTCTCTGTCTCTCTCCCTGTCTCCCTGTCTGTCTGTCTGTCTGTCTCCATGTCTCTCTCCCTGTCTCCCTGTCTCCCTGTCTCTCTCCCTGTCTCTCTGTCTGTCTGTCTGTCTCCCTGTCTCTCTCTCTGTCTCTCTGTCTCTCTGTCTCTCTCCCTGTCTCTCTCCCTGTCTCTCTCCCTGTCTCTCTGTCTGTCTGTCTCCCTGTCTCTCTGTCTGTCTGTCTCCCTGTCTCTCTGTCTGTCTGTCTCCATGTCTCTCTCTCCCTGTCTCTCTCCCTGTCTCTCTGTCTGTCTGTCTCCATGTCTTTCTCTGTGTCTCTGTGTGTCTCTCTGTCTCTCTGTGTGTCTCTCTGTCTCTTTGTCTGTCTGTCTCCATGTCTCTCTCTCCCTGTCTCTCTCCCTGTCTCTCTGTCTGTCTGTCTCCATGTCTTTCTCTGTGTCTCTGTGTGTCTCTCTGTCTCTCTCCCTGTCTCTCTCTGTCTCTCTGTCTGTCTGTCTCCCTGTCTCTCTGTCTGTCTGTCTCTGTCTCTCTCCCTGTCTCCCTGTCTCTCTCCCTGTCTCTCTCTGTCTCTCTGTCTGTCTGTCTCCCTGTCTCTCTGTGTCTCTCTGTCTCTCTGTGTGTCTCTCTCTCTGTCTCTCTCTCTGTCTCTCCCTGTCTCTCTCTCTCTCTGTCTCTCTCTGTCTCTCTCCCTGTCTCTCTGTCTGTCTCCCTGTCTCTCTCTGTGTCTCTGTGTGTCTCTCTGTCTCTCTGTGTGTCTCTCTGTCTCTTTGTCTGTCTGTCTCCATGTCTCTCTCTCCCTGTCTCTCTCCCTGTCTCTCTGTCTGTCTGTCTCCATGTCTTTCTCTGTGTCTCTGTGTGTCTCTCTGTCTCTCTCCCTGTCTCTCTCTGTCTCTCTGTCTGTCTGTCTCTGTCTCTCTCCCTGTCTCCCTGTCTCTCTCCCTGTCTCTCTCTGTCTCTCTGTCTGTCTGTCTCCCTGTCTCTCTGTGTGTCTCTCTGTCTCTCTGTGTGTCTCTCTCTCTGTCTCTCCCTGTCTCTCTCTCTCTCTGTCTCTCTCTGTCTCTCTCCCTGTCTCTCTGTCTGTCTCCCTGTCTCTCTCTGTGTCTCTGTGTGTCTCTCTGTCTCCCTGTCTCTCTCGCTGTGTCTCTCTCTCTGTCTCTCCCTGTCTCTCTCTCTCTCTGTCTCTGTCTCCCTGTCTCTCTCTGTCTCCCTGTATCTCTGTCCCTCTGTGTCTCTCTCTGTGTCTCTCTCTCTGTCTCTCTGTCTGTCTCTGTGTCTCTGTGTGTCTCTCTCTCTGTCTCTCTCTCTGTGTATCTCTCTCTGTCTCTCTCTCTGTGTCTCTATGTGTCTCTCTCTCTGTCTGTGTCTCTCTCTGTGTATCTCTCTCTGTGTCTCTGTGTCTCTCTCATCTCTACCCCCCCCCCCCCCCCGCCTCTCCTCATCTCCCCGTCACCTTCTGTTTGCATCTTCCGCATCTCTTCCTTCGGTGGCTTCTGGTGACCTTCCGTGAACCTTCCGTGACCTTCCGTGAACCTTCCGTGACCTTCCGTGAACCATCCGTGAAATCTCCTGCGACCTCCCGCCACCTTCCTCGACTCTCCCGTGACCTCCCGTTAACCCTTGACCTTGCGCGACCTCCCGTGACCTCCCGTGACCTCCCTTGAACCGGCCCATTGACCCTCCCAATGACTTCCCATGATCCTCCGGTAACCTACTGTGACCTCCTGTAAACTCCCGCGACCTCCCGCGACCCTCCCACGACCTCCCGTGACCCTCCCACGACCTCCCGTGACCCTCCCGCGACCTCCTGCGACCTCCCGCGACCTCCCGTGACCCTCCCACGACCTCCCGTGACCCTCCCGCGACCTCCTGCGACCCTCCCGCGACCTCCCGTGACCCTCCCACGACCTCCCGTGACCCTCCCGCGACCTCCTGCGACCCTCCCGCGACCTCCCGTGACCCTCCCACGACCTCCCGTGACCCTCTCGCGACCTCCTGCGACCCTCCCGCGACCTCCCGTGACCCTCCCACGACCTCCCGTGACCCTCCCGCGACCTCCTGCGACCCTCCCGCGACCTCCCGTGACCCTCCCGCGACCTCTCGCGACCCTCCCATGACCCTCCCGTGACCCTCCCGTGACCTCTCGCGACCCTCCCATGACCTCCTGTGACCCTCCCACGACCTCCCGCGACCTCCCGTGACCCTCCCATGACCCTCCCACGACCTCCCGTGACCCTCCCACGACCTCCCGTGACCCTCCCGCGACCTCTCGCGACCCTCCCATGACCCTCCCGTGACCCTCCCGTGACCTCTCGCGACCCTCCCATGACCTCCTGTGACCCTCCCACGACCTCCCGCGACCTCCCGTGACCCTCCCATGACCCTCCCACGACCTCCCGTGACCCTCCCGTGACCTCCCGCGACCCTCCCACGACCTCCCGCGACCTCCCGCGACCTCCCGCGTGACGCGGGGGGTGGCCAGGTCTGCGGACCCGCTAGCCGACACTAAGAAGCTGCAGCTGCTGCAGCGCGAACTGTCGCAGGTGCTGACCCAGCGGCAGCTCTCCATCCAGCCCGACGACGACTGAGACGCCGTGAGATGGAACACCAACCCTCACCCTCACCCTCACCACCCTCACCCCCCCTCACCCCCCCTCACCCCCCCCCCCCCACCACCCACACCGTGTGTGGCAGTACTTTGCATCGCATTGGGTCGCATTGCGATGGGATGGGATTACATCGCAATGCAGTGCAGTGCATTGTGTATTGCACGTGCATTGCACAGCTGTTGAGTTGCGTTGCAAAGCGTGGAACATTACACTGCCCCCCCCCTTACCCCCCCTCCCCCTCCCCCCTCCCTCCCCCCTCCCCCCTCTTACCCCCCCCCCCTCCCCTCTCTCCCCCCCCCCTCCCCCCCCAGGACTCTGCAGTCTGCGTCTGACAAGTCTCGTCAGGACGCTCTACGCAGCGACCTCGCAGCCGCACTCAAGAAACGTCAAGAGAACTAAACACTCACCAGCTACTCACCACCTACTCACCACTCACCAGCCTCACCAGCTACTCACCACCTACACCTACTCACCAGCTACTCACCCTCACCACCTACTCACTCACCACCTACTCACCACCTACTCACCCTCACCACCTACTCACCACGCTCTACGCAGCGACCTCGCAGCCGCACTCAAGAAACGTCAAGAGAACTAAACACCTCACTCACCACGCTCACCACCCTCACCACCTACACCTACTCACCAGCTACTCACCACGCTCACCACCCTCACCACCTACACCTACTCACCAGCTACTCACCACGCTCACCAGCCTCACCAGCTACTCACCACCACGTTCACCACCACCTACTCACCACGCTCACCAGCCTCACCACCTACTCACCACGCTCACCTCACTCACCACGCTCACCACCCTCAACACCTACACCTACTCACCAGCTACTCACCACGCTCACCACGCTCACCAGCCTCACCAGCTACTCACCACCACGCTCACCACCTACTCACCCTCACCACCAACTCACCAGCTACTCACCACTCTCACCACGCTCACCAGCCTCACCAGCTACTCACCACCACGCTCACCACCACCTACTCACCAGCTACTCACCACCACGCTCTCCACGCTCACCACCTACTCACCAGCTACTCACCAGCTACTCACCACCACGCTCTCCACCTACTCACCACTCACCACTCACCAGCTACTCACCAGCTACTCACCACCCTCACCACGCTCTACGCAGCGATCTCGCTGCAGCGCTCAAGAAACGTCAAGAGAACTAAACACTCACCACCACGCTCACCACCTACTCACGCTCACCACCTACTCACGCTCACCACCTACTCACCACGCTCACCACCTACTCACCACGCTCACCACCACCTACTCACCACGCTCACCACCTAATCACCACGCTCACCACCACGTACTCACCCTCACCACCTACTCACGCTCACCACCTACTCACGCTCACCACCTACTCACCACGCTCACCACCTACTCACCACGCTCACCACCTACTCACCACCTACTCACCACGTTCACCACCTACTCACCCTCACCACCTACTCACCCTCACCACTCACCTCCTCCTCACCACTCACCACCAACTACTCACCCTCACCACCTACTCGCTACCCTCACCACCACCACACTCACCACACTCACCACCACCACACTCACCACCACCACACTCACCACCACCACACTCACCACCACCACACTCACCACCACCACACTCACCACCACCACCACACTCACCACCACCACACTCACCACCACCACACTCACCACCACCACACTCACCACCACCACACTCACCACCACCACACTCGCCACACTCACCAACACCACCCTCACACTCACCACCACCACCACACTCACCACACTCACCACCACCACCACACTCACCACACTCACCACCACCACCACACTCACCACCACCACACTCACCACCACCACACTCACCACACTCACCAACACCACACTCACCACACTCACCACCACCACCACCACACTCACCACCACCACACTCACCACACTCACCACCACCACCACACTCACCACCACCACACTCACCACACTCACCACACTCACCACCACCACCACACTCACCACCACCACACTCACCACCACCACACTCACCACACTCACCACCACCACACTCACCACACTCACCACCACCACCACCACACTCACCACCACCACACTCACCACACTCACCACCACCACCACACTCACCACCACCACACTCACCACACTCACCACACTCACCACACTCACCACCACCACCACACTCACCACACTCATCACCACCACACTCACCACCACCACCACACTCACCACCACCACCACACTCACCACCACCACACTCACCACACTCATCACCACCATCACCATCCTCACCACCACCCTCACCCTCTACTCCTCACCACTCACCACCTGCTCACCACCACCTACCCCTCACCCTACTCACCTCCTCACCATCAACCTCCACCCTCATCATCACCATCATCATCATCACCATCATCACCATCATCACCATCATCACCATCACCTACATCATCATCACCATCATCACCACCATCACCATCATCACCATCACCTACACCATCATCACCATCATCACCATCACCATCATCACCACCATCACGCCTAGTGACATCACTTCCATCATCACCACCATCACCATCATCACCATCACCATCATCACCTACACCATCATCACCATCACCATCATCACCTACACCATCATCACCATCATCACCATCACCTACACCATCATCACCATCATCACCATCATCACCATCATCACCATCATCACCATCACCATCATCACCATCATCACCTACACCATCACCACCATCACCACCATCATCACCATCACCATCATCACCATCACCATCATCACCATCACCATCATCACCATCACCATCATCACCATCACCATCATCACCATCACCGTCATCACCATCACCCACATCATCACCATCACCTACATCATCACCATCTACATCATCACCATCACCACCATCACCTACACCATCACATCGCTGCCTTCATGATGGAAGTGATGTCACTAGGTGTGATGGTGGTGATGATGGTGGTGATGATGGTGATGATGGTGATGGTGCTGATGGTGATGATGGTGATGATGGAAGTGATGTCACTAGGCGTGATGGTGGTGATGATGGTGATGATGATGGTGATGATGGTGATGGTGATGATGGTGATGATGGAAGTGATGTGACTAGGCGTGATGGTGGTGATGATGGTGGTGATGATGGTGATGGTGCTGATGGTGCTGATGGTGATGATGGTGATGATGGCAGTGATGTGACTAGGCGTGATGATGGTGATGATGGCGGTGATGTCATTCATCGGGCAACGGAGCAGAACCTCCAACAACGATGACGACGACGATGATGGCGACGATGATGGCGATGATGATGATGATGATGGCGATGATGATGTCGATGATGTCGATGATGATGATGATGATGGCGATGATGATGACGATGATGGCGATGATGATGATGATGATGTCGATGATGATGACGATGGTTGTTGGACGTGTTGGTGGCAACGTCGTCATCGTCTGAGTGCTTCGGTCAAAGTTACAGTCAATAAAACTCAACAGGAGGAATGTTCACCACGCGATGTGGGTTTCAGTGGTGCGGTGAGTGGGTGGGGAGTGGGTGGGTGGGTGAGTGGGTGGGTGGGTGAGTGGGTGGGTGAGTGGGTGGGTGAGTGGGTGGGTGAGTGGGTGGGTGAGTGGGTGGGTGGGTGAGTGGGTGAGTGGGTGGGTGAGTGAGTGAGTGGGTGGGTGGGTGGGTGGGATGGTGAGTGGGTGAGTGGGTGGGTGAGTGAGTGGGTGGGTGGGGTGGTGAGTGGGTGGGTGAGTAGATGAGTGTGGGTGGGTGGGTGGGTGGGTGAGTGGGTGGGTGGGGTGGTGAGTGGGTGGGTGGGGTGGTGAGTGGATGGGTGAGTGGGTGAGTGGGTGGGTGAGTGGGTGAGGTGAGTGGGTGAGTGGGTGGGTGGGTGAGTGAGTGGGTGGGTGAGTGGGTGGTTGGGTGGTGAGTGGGTGGGTGAGTAGATGAGTGGGTGGGTGAGTGGGTGGGTGAGTGAGTGGGTGGGTGGGTGAGTGGGTGAGTCGGTGGTGGGTGAGTGAGTAGGTGGGAAATTGGGTGGGTGAGTTGTGTGTGGGCGAGTGAGTGGGTATGTGGGTGAGTGATCGAATGGGTGAGTGGGTGAGTGCCTAGGTAGATGGGTGAGCGATCGAGTGGGGGGGTGAGTAGGTGGGTAGGTAGGTGAGTGGGTAGGTGGGTGGGTAGTTGGGTGGGTGAGTGGGTAGGTGGGTGAGTGGGTAGGTGGGTGGGTAGTTTGGTGGGTAGGTGGGTGAGTGGGTGGGTAGTTGGGTGGGTGAGTGGGTAGGTGGGTGGGTAGTTGGTGGGTGAGTGGGTAGGTGGGTGAGTGGGTAGGTGGGTGGGTGGGTAGTTGGGTGGGTGAGTGGGTAGGTGGGTGAGTGGTAGGTGGGTGAGTGGGTAGGTGGGTGGGTAGTTGGGTGGGTGAGTGGGTAGGTGGGTGAGTGGGTAGGTGGGTGGGTAGTTGGGTGGGTGAGTGGGTAGGTGGGTGAGTGGGTAGGTGGGTGGGTAGTTGGGTGGGTGAGTGGGTAGGTGGGTGAGTGAGTGGGTAGGTGGATGAGTGGGTGAGTGAGTGGTTGGTGGGTGGGTGAGTGGGTGGGTGAGTGGGTGAGTGGGTGGGTGGGTGAGTGGGTGGGTGGGGTGGTGAGTGGGTGGGTGAGTAGATGAGTGTGGGTGGGTGGGTGAGTGGGTGGGTGGGGTGGTGAGTGGGTGGGGTGGTGAGTGGGTGGGTGGGTGGTGAGTGGATGGGTGAGTGGGTGAGTGGGTGGGTGAGTGGGTGAGTGGGTGAGGTGAGTGGGTGAGTGGGTGGGTGGGTGGGTGAGTGAGTGGGTGGGTGAGTGGGTGGTTGGGGTGGTGAGTGGGTGGGTGAGTAGATGAGTGGGTGGGTGAGTGGGTGGGTGAGTGAGTGGGTGGGTGGGTGAGTGGGTGAGTCGGTGGTGGGTGAGTGAGTAGGTGGGAAATTGGGTGGGTGAGTTGTGTGTGGGCGAGTGAGTGGGTATGTGGGTGAGTGATCGAATGGGTGAGTGGGTGAGTGCCTAGGTAGATGGGTGAGCGATCGAGTGGGGGGGTGAGTAGGTGGGTAGGTAGGTGAGTGGGTAGGTGGGTGGGTAGTTGGGTGGGTGAGTGGGTAGGTGGGTGAGTGGGTAGGTGGGTGGGTAGTTTGGTGGGTAGGTGGGTGAGTGGGTGGGTAGTTGGGTGGGTGAGTGGGTAGGTGGGTGGGTAGTTGGGTGGGTGAGTGGGTAGGTGGGTGAGTGGGTAGGTGGGTGGGTGGGTAGTTGGGTGGGTGAGTGGGTAGGTGGGTGAGTGGGTAGGTGGGTGAGTGGGTAGGTGGGTGGGTAGTTGGGTGGGTGAGTGGGTAGGTGGGTGAGTGGGTAGGTGGGGTGGGTAGTTGGGTGGGTGAGTGGGTAGGTGGGTGAGTGGGTAGTGGGTGAGTGGGTAGTGGGTGGGTAGTTGGGTGGGTGAGTGGGTAGGTGGGTGAGTGAGTGGGTAGGTGGATGAGTGGGTGAGTGAGTGGTTGGTGGGTGGGTGAGTGGGTGGGTGAGTGGGTGAGTGGGTGGGTGGGTGAGTGGGTGGGTGGGGTGGTGAGTGGGTGGGTGAGTAGATGAGTGTGGGTGGGTGGGTGGGTGAGTGGGTGGGTGGGGTGGTGAGTGGGTGGGGTGGTGAGTGGGTGGGTGGGGTGGTGAGTGGATGGGTGAGTGGGTGAGTGGGTGGGTGAGTGGGTGGGTGAGTGGGTGAGGTGAGTGGGTGAGTGGGTGGGTGGGTGGGTGAGTGGGTGGGTGGTTGGGGTGGTGAGTGGGTGGGTGAGTAGATGAGTGGGTGGGTGAGTGGGTGGGTGGGTGAGTGGGTGAGTCGGTGGTGGGTGAGTGAGTAGGTGGGAAATTGGGTGGGTGAGTTGTGTGTGGGCGAGTGAGTGGGTATGTGGGTGAGTGATCGAATGGGTGAGTGGGTGAGTGCCTAGGTAGATGGGTGAGCGATCGAGTGGGGGGGTGAGTAGGTGGGTAGGTAGGTGAGTGGGTAGGTGGGTGGGTAGTTGGGTGGGTGAGTGGGTAGGTGGGTGAGTGGGTAGGTGGGTGGGTAGTTTGGTGGGTAGGTGGGTGAGTGGGTGGGTAGTTGGGTGGGTGAGTGGGTAGGTGGGTGGGTAGTTGGGTGGGTGAGTGGGTAGGTGGGTGAGTGGGTAGGTGGGTGGGTGGGTAGTTGGGTGGGTGAGTGGGTAGGTGGGTGAGTGGGTAGGTGGGTGAGTGGGTAGGTGGGTGGGTAGTTGGGTGGGTGAGTGGGTAGGTGGGTGAGTGGGTAGGTGGGTGGGTAGTTGGGTGGGTGAGTGGGTAGGTGGGTGAGTGGGTAGGTGGGTGAGTGGGTAGGTGGGTGGGTAGTTGGGTGGGTGAGTGGGTAGGTGGGTGAGTGAGTGGGTAGGTGGATGAGTGGGTGAGTGAGTGGTTGGTGGGTGGGTGAGTGGGTGGGTGAGTGGGTAGGTAGGTAGGTGGGTGAGTGGGTGGGTGAGTGGGTATGAGTGAGTGGGTGGGTGAGTGGGTGGGTAGGTGAGTGAGTGGGTAGGTAGGTGGGTGAGTGGGTAGGTGGATGAGTGGGTGAGTGGGTGGGTGAGTGAGTGGGTAGGTAGGTGGGTGAGTGAGTAGGTGAGTGGGTATGTGAGTGGGTGAGTGGGTGGGTGAGTGAGTGGGTAGGTAGGTGGGTGAGTGGGTAGGTGGGTGGGTGAGTGGGTAGGTGAGTGGGTGAGTGGGTGGGTAGATGAGTGAGTGGGTATGTGAGTGGGTGGGTGGTATGAGTGAGTGAGTGATCACTATCTCTGACATCGCTATCAACCCCTTATCAGTGCAGCACCTCATCACAGAAAGAGATCTCAACTTCTCCCCACTTGCACAAGAATACGTGGTTAGAAGCCACGTGGGTTCACAGTTTTGTAAGTTACACAACGCATTTAAAAATCGCGTTTTTTAAATCTCACACGCGCGGGTTTATGCCTCGCGACCATCCGTAGTAGACCCCCTCCCGCAAAAAAAAACGCGTTTTTTATTTCTCACGCGCGGGTTCTACGACCGCCCGACCACCCGTAGCAGTGCAAGTTGCACAACCGGCTTCAAAGTCGATTCGATATTGTGCAATTTCAGCTGCCAATAACTTTACCCATTTCTAATCGATACGGTGACACAGACGCAGCAGCAGCAGCAGCAATAGAGGAAACAAACATTTGGACGCGAAATCGACAAATGAATTCGTATTTTTGGTGCTTTCGGTTAAAGTCACGGAGATCGAAAATGAAAAGTAATAAAATAAAATTTTAATTTTTTTTATAATTAAAGCAAAAACCCCACGACTTTTCGATCGCTACACAAGCGCTCTTCGTGAGGCTTTTATTGTTTTATATTTTTTATTTTACTATTTTTTCCTGTTTTTTTGCTTTTATTATTTTCTATTTATTATTTTTATCATTATAATTAGAAATGTTTATTTCATTTTTTTTTTACACACAGACGTGACTTTACCGAAAGAACCAGATGGTATGGAGCCAAAATCAGGCTTTTATTCTTTTCTATTTTTCTATTTTACTATTTTTATCCTGTTTTTTTGCTTTTATCATTTTCAATTCATAATTTATATTTTATAATTATAATTTTTAAAAAATTTCATTTTGTTTTACATACCAACGTGACTTTACCGAAAGAACCAGATAGTATGGAGCCAAAATCAGGATTTTATTATTTTCTATTTTACTATTTTTTTCCAGTTTTTTTGCTTTTATTATTTAGAAATTAGAATTATTTTTTTATAATTAAAAATTGTATCACATTCATCTCTTCCTCCCCCCACATGAAAGACAAGTGGTACATTGCAGCCAAACGCGTCGTCAATCTTGACCGCTGGGATGTAACAAGGCGTGAGTGGGTGGGTGTCAAAATCGATCAACACACAAATCGATTCCTTTGTCCCCGCGATCCAAACCCGAGGAATCGATTCTCTCGAACGCGTGACGACGGGTGGAGAGGAATCGATTCCGGCCACGAATCGACGCCGGTGGAATCGACGCCGGTGGAATCGACGCTAATCGTTGGAAGCTGACCGACTTTATTTAAGCTCGGCAAACGACGGCAGCGGACGAGTTTAAAGATTAACAATCATTAAAAATTGGAAACTTTACATCTTGAACCATGGTGTGACTCATCATAAAGGGTGAGTAATTACGCTCCTAAATATATAAACAACTTAAAATATACGCGCGCCTTTTAACGTAGTTTTAATTAATATGATTAAAGTTAATTACTTAATTGAGTACACTGTTGTAGACTGATTTCAGGGTGCCGATTCCAAATCTGATCTCAGATTTGCTCCATCACATCGCATTTTGTGAGTGGGTGAGTAGGTGAGTGACTGAGTGGGTGAGTCGGTGAGTGGGTGAGTGAGTCGGTGAGTGGGTGAGTGGGTGGGTGAGTGGGTGAGTGGGTGAGTGGGTGAGTGAGTCGGTGAGTGGGTGAGTGAGTCGGTGAGTGGGTGAGTGGGTGAGTGGGTGGGTGAGTGGGTGAGTCGGTGAGTAGGTGAGTGACTGAGTGGGTGAGTCGGTGAGTGGGTGAGTGGGTGAGTGAGTCGGTGAGTCGGTGAGTGGGTGAGTGGGTGAGTGAGTCGGTGAGTCGGTGAGTGGGTGAGTGAGTCGGTGAGTGGGTGAGTGAGTCGGTGAGTGGGTGAGTGGGTGAGTGAGTCGGTGAGTCGGTGAGTGGGTGAGTGGGTGGGTGAGTGGGTGAGTCGGTGAGTAGGTGAGTGACTGAGTGGGTGAGTGGGTGAGTCGGTGAGTGGGTGAGTAGGTGAGTGGGTGAGTGGGTGAGTCGGTGAGTGGGTGAGTGGGTGAGTGAGTCGGTGAGTCGGTGAGTGGGTGAGTGGGTGAGTGGGTGAGTGACTGAGTGGGTGAGTCGGTGAGTGGGTGAGTGGGTGAGTGAGTCGGTGAGTCGGTGAGTGGGTGAGTCGGTGAGTGAGTAGGTGAGTGACTGAGTGGGTGAGTCGGTGAGTGGGTGAGTGGGTGAGTGACTGAGTGGGTGAGTCGGTGAGTGGGTGAGTGAGTCGGTGAGTGGGTGAGTGAGTCGGTGAGTGGGTGAGTGGGTGAGTGAGTGGTGGGTGGGTGAGTGGGTGAGTGAGTGGGTAGGTAGGTGGGTGGGTAGGAGAGTGAGTGGTGGGTAGGTAGGTGGGTGAGTGGGTAGGTGGATGAGTGGGTGAGTGAGTGGTTGGTGGGTGGGTAGGTGAGTGAGTGAGTGGTGGGTGGGTGAGTGGGTAGGTGGGTGGGTGGGTGGGTGAGTGAGTGGGTAGGTGGGTGGGTGAGTGGGTAGGTGAGTGGGTGGGTAGATGAGTGAGTGGGTAGGTGAGTGGGTGAGTGAGTGGGTGGGTGGGTATGTGAGTGGGTGGGTGGGTATGAGTGAGTGAGTGATCACTATCTCTGACATCGCTATCAACCCCTTATCAGTGCAGCACCTCATCACAGAAAGAGATCTCAACTTCTCCCCACTTGCACAAGAATACGTGGTTAGAAGCCACGTGGGTTCACAGTTTTGTAAGTTACACAACGCATTTAAAAATCGCGTTTTTTTAATCTCACACGCGCGGGTTTATGCCTCGCGACCATCCGTAGTAGACCCCCTCCCGCAAAAAAAAACGCGTTTTTTATTTCTCACGCGCGGGTTCTACGACCGCCCGACCACCCGTAGTAGTGCAAGTTGCACAACCGGCTTCAAAGTCGATTCGATATTGTGCAATCTCAGCTGCCAATAACTTTACCCATTTCTAATCGATACGGTGACACAGACGCAGCAGCAGCAGCAGCAATAGAGGAAACAAACATTTGGACGCGAAATCGACAAATGAATTCGTATTTTTGGTGCTTTCGGTTAAAGTCACGGAGATCGAAAATGAAAAGTAATAAAATAAAATTTTAATTTTTTTTATAATAAAAGCATAAACCCCACGAC
The DNA here is from genome assembly GCA_018977245.1 of Lethenteron camtschaticum. Lineage (NCBI taxonomy): Eukaryota > Metazoa > Chordata > Hyperoartia > Petromyzontiformes > Petromyzontidae > Lethenteron > Lethenteron camtschaticum. The sequence goes on along the minus strand of WFAB01002959.1, from coordinate 5,518 downwards.
TTTTCGATCGCTACACAAGCGCTCTTCGTGAGGCTTTTATTGTTTTATATTTTTTATTTTACTATTTTTTCCTGTTTTTTTGCTTTTATTATTTTCTATTTATTATTTTTATCATTATAATTAGAAATGTTTATTTCATTTTTTTTTTACACACAGACGTGACTTTACCGAAAGAACCAGATGGTATGGAGCCAAAATCAGGATTTTATTATTTTCTATTTTACTATTTTTTTCCTGTTTTTTTGCTTTTATCATTTTCAATTCATAATTTATATTTTATAATTATAATTTTTAAAAAATTTCATTTTTTTTTACATACCAACGTGACTTTACCGAAAGAACCAGATGGTATGGAGCCAAAATCAGGATTTTATTATTTTCTATTTTGCTATTTTACTATTTTACTATTTCTGTGTCTTTGTGATGTCTGTCTGCTGATACGTGTTCTCTCTCTCTCTGTGTCTTTGTGATGTCTGTCTGCTGATACGTGTCTCTCTCTCTCTGTGTGTCTTTGTGATGTCTGTCTGCTTGTGTGTCTGTCTATAGTTTTCTGGTTAGATTTTTGTTGCTATTTCTTTCTTTGATACCTGATGTCGATTGCTTGTGTTGCAATCGAAACGTAGTAGTATGCTATTATTTGATTTGTTACTTTATCTTTCTACGTGACTTTTCTGAAAGAACCAAAGAGTCGTTTATTTGCTTGGTGTTGTTATAATTTCCGCTGATTTTTGTTTTTTTCCTCTTGATGTCTGCCTCCCCGTTTTTCCCTCTCTCCCTGTCTCTCTCCCTGTCTCTCTGTCTGTCTCTCCCTGTCTCTCCCTGTCTCTCCCTGTCTCTCTGTCTGTCTGTCTCTGTCTCTCTGTCTGTCTGTCTCCATGTCTCTCTCTGTGTCTCTGTGTGTCTCTCTGTCTCCCTGTCTCTCTCCCTGTCTCTCTGTCTGTCTGTCTCCATCTCTCTCTGTGTCTCTGTGTGTCTCTTTGTCTCTCTGTGTCTCCCTGTCTCTCTCCCTGTCTCTCTGTCTGTCTGTCTCCCTGTCTCTCTGTGTGTCTCTCTGTGTCTCTGTGTGTCTCTCTCTCTGTGTCTCTCTCTCTGTCTCTCCCTGTCTCTCTCCCTGTCTCTCTGTCTGTCTGTCTCCATGTCTCTCTCTGTGTCTCTGTGTGTCTCTCTGTCTCTCTGTCTCTCTCCCTGTCTCTCTCTCTGTGTCTCTCTCTCTGTGTCTCTCTCTCTGTCTCTCTGTGTGTCTCTCTGTCTCTCTCCCTGTCTCTCTCTCTGTCTGTGTCTCTCTCTGTGTATCTCTCTCTGTGTCTCTGTGTCTCTCTCATCTCTACCCCCCCCCCCCCCGCCTCTCCTCATCTCCCCGTCACCTTCTGTTTGCATCTTCCGCATCTCTTCCTTCGGTGGCTTCTGGTGACCTTCCGTGAACCTTCCGTGACCTTCCGTGACCTTCCGTGAACCTTCCGTGACCTTCCGTGAACCATCCGTGAACCATCCGTGAAATCTCCTGCGACCTCCCGCGACCTTCCTCGACTCTCCCGTGACCTCCCGTTAACCCTTGACCTTGCGCGACCTCCCGTGACCTCCCGTGACCTCCCTTGAACCGGCCCATTGACCCTCCCAATGACTTCCCATGATCCTCCGGTAACCTACTGTGACCTCCTGTAAACTCCCACGACCTCCCGCGACCCTCCCGCGACCTCCTGCGACCCTCCCGCGACCTCCCGTGACCTCCCGTGACCCTCCCACGACCTCCCGTGACCCTCCCACGACCTCCCGTGACCCTCCCGCGACCTCCTGCGACCCTCCACGACCTCCCGTGACCCTCCCGCGACCTCCTGCGACCCTCCCACGACCTCCCGTGACCCTCCCACGACCTCCCGCGACCCTCCCGCGACCTCCTGCGACCCTCCCGCGACCTCCCGTGACCCTCCCACGACCTCCCGTGACCCTCCCACGACCTCCTGCGACCCTCCCACGACCTCCCGTGACCTCCCACGACCTCCACGACCTCCTGTGACCCTCCCACGACCTCCCGTGACCTCCCGCGACCTCCCGCGACCTCCCGCGTGACGTGGGGCGGGGGGTGGCCAGGTCTGCGGACCCGCTAGCCGACACTAAGAAGCTGCAGCTGCTGCAGCGCGAACTGTCGCAGGTGCTGACCCAGCGGCAGCTCTCCATCCAGCCCGACGACGACTGAGACGCCGTGAGATGGAACACCAACCCTCACCCTCACCCTCACCACCCTCACCCCCCTCACCCCCCCCCCACCACCCACACCGTGTGTGGCAGTACTTTGCATCGCATTGGGTCGCATTGCGATGGGATGGGATTACATCGCGATGCAGTGCAGTGCATTGTGTATCGCACGTGCACTGCACAGCTGTTGAGTTGATAATTGGTTCTTTACCCTTCTATCTGGCAACAAAACTGACACCTTTTTGCAAGGAGTCATGTTTGCATAGACCGCAATACCTGCAGTCATAATACAAACAAAATAACACAACTCTGATAATGTGCACTGTCCTTGAAGTTGATTGGTCCACACCCGAGACAGCTTTCCTTAGAGCCTAGTCTCACATGGGTTGGACCAGATGACGCCAAAAGGCACACAACTCAAGGACAATGCACCATCATCTGGTCCAACCCATGTGAGACTAGGCTCTAAGGAAAGCTGTCTCGGGTGTGGACCAATCAACTTCAGGGACAGTGCATACATTATCAGAGTTATGTCTTTTGTTTGTATTTATGACTGCAGGTATTGCGGTCTATGCAAACATGACTCCTTGCAAAAAGGTGTCAGTTTTGTTGCCAGATAGAAGGGTAAAGAACCAATTATCATATTTTTACTGGCAAATGAGGTCCCCATAGAGCTGTTGAGTTGCGTTGCAAAGCGTGGAACATTACACTGCCCCCCCCCCTTACCCCCCCTCCCCCTCCCCCCTCCCTCCCCCCTCCCCCCTCTTACCCCCCCTCCCCCCCCCTCCCCTCTCTCCCCCCCCCCCTCCCCCCCCAGGACTCTGCAGTCTGCGTCTGACAAGTCTCGTCAGGACGCTCTACGCAGCGACCTCGCTGCCGCACTCAAGAAACGTCAAGAGAACTAAACACCTCACTCACCACGCTCACCACCCACTCACCCTCACCACCAACTCACCACCTACTCACCACCACGCTCACCACGCTCACTACCCACTCACCCTCACCACCTACTCACCACCTACTCACCACGCTCTACGCAGCGACCTCGCAGCCGCACTCAAGAAACGTCAAGAGAACTAAACACCTCACCACCCTCACCACCTACTCACCACTCACCAGCCTCACCAGCTACTCACCACTCACCAGCCTCACCAGCTACTCACCACGCTCTACGCAGCGACCTCGCAGCCGCACTCAAGAAACGTCAAGAGAACTAAACACCTCACTCACCACGCTCATCACCCACTCACCCTCACCACCAACTCACCACCTACTCACCACCACGCTCACCACGCTCACTACCCACTCACCCTCACCACCTACTCACCACCTACTCACCACGCTCTACGCAGCGACCTCGCAGCCGCACTCAAGAAACGTCAAGAGAACTAAACACCTCACTCACCACGCTCACCACCCACTCACCAGCTACTCACCACCTACACCTACTCACCAGCTACTCACCCTCACCACCTACTCACCACTCACCAGCCTCACCAGCTACTCACCACCTACACCTACTCACCAGCTACTCACCACGCTCTACGCAGCGACCTCGCAGCCGCACTCAAGAAACGTCAAGAGAACTAAACACCTCACTCACCACGCTCACCACCCTCACCACCTACACCTACTCACCAGCTACTCACCACGCTCACCAGCCTCACCAGCTACTCACCACCACGCTCACCACCTACTCACCCTCACCACCAACTCACCAGCTACTCACCACGCTCACCACCCTCACCACCTACACCTACTCACCAGCTACTCGCCACGCTCACCACGCTCACCACCTACACCTACTCACCAGCTACTCACCACGCTCACCAGCCTCACCAGCTACTCACCACCACGCTCACCACCACCTACTCACCACGCTCACCAGCCTCACCACCTACTCACCACGCTCACCACCCTCAACACCTACACCTACTCACCAGCTACTCACCACGCTCTCCACGCTCACCACCTACTCACCAGCTACTCACCACCACGCTCTCCACCTACTCACCACTCACCACTCACCAGCCTCACCAGCTACTCACCAGCTACTCACCACCCTCACCACGCTCTACGCAGCGACCTCGCTGCAGCGCTCAAGAAACGTCAAGAGAACTAAACACTCACCACCACGCTCACCACGCTCACCACCACCTACTCACGCTCACCACCTACTCACGCTCACCACCTACTCACCACGCTCACCACCTACTCACCACGCTCACCACCACCTACTCACCACGCTCACCACCTACTCACCACGCTCACCACCACCACGCTCACCACGCTCACCACCACCTACTCACCACTCACCAGCCTCACCACCTACTCACCACGCTCACCACCTACTCACCAGCTACTCACCACCAGCTACTCACCACGCTCACCACGCTCACCAGCTACTCACCACACTCACCACCACACTCACCACCTACTCACCGCCCTCACCACCTACTCACCAGCTACTCATCACCTACTCACCCTCACCACCTACTCACCAGCTACTCACCACCTACTCACCCTCATCACCACACTCACCACCTACTCACCAGCTACTCACCACCCTCACCACTCACCACCACCACCACACTCACCACCACCACCACACTCACCACCACACTCACCACACTCGCCACCACCACCACCCTCACCACCACCACACTCGCCACACTCACCACACTCACCACCCACACTCACCACCACCACACTCACCACACTCACCACCACCACACTCACCACACTCACCACCACCACACTCACCACACTCACCACCACCACACTCACCACCACCACACTCACCACCACCACCCACCACCACTCACCACCACCACCACACTCACCACCACCACCACATTCACCACCACCACCACATTCACCACCACCACACTCACCACCCTCACCACCACTCATCCTCACCACCACACTCACCACTACCAGACTCACCACCACACTCAACCCTCTACTCCTCACCACCTCCTCACCACCACCTACTCCTCACCCTACTCACCTGATCACCCTACTCACCTCCTTACCATCAACCTCCACCCTCATCATCACCACCATCACCTTCACTATCACCGTCATCACCATCATCTACATCACCATCACCACCATCATCACCATCATCTACATCACCATCATCACCATCTTCACCATCACCTACACCATCATCACCATCATCATCACCATCACCGTCATCACCGTCATCACCATTATCACCGTCATCACCGTCATCGCCTTCACCATCATCACCATCACCATCATCACCTTCACCATCATCACCATCACCGTCATCACCATCATCATCACCATACACCGTCAT
>WFAB01002958.1:0-23517 GCA_018977245.1 Lethenteron camtschaticum | reverse complement strand
GTCTCCCCGTGTCTCTGTGCCTCCCCGTATCCCCGTGTCTCCCGTGGTGTCTCCCCAGTGTCTCCCCTGTCTCTTGTCTCCCCGTGTGTCCTCCCCCGTGTCTCCACCAGTCTCCCCGTGTCTCCCCGTGTCTCTCCCGTGTCTCCCCCGTGTCTCCCACCCAGTTCTCTCCCCGTGTCTCCCCGTGTCTCCCCGTGTCTCCCCCGTGTCTCCCCCCGTGTCTCCCCGTGTCTCCCCCGTGTCTCCCCGTGTCTCCGCCGTGTCTCCCCCGTGTCTCCCCCCGTGTCTCCCCCGTGTCTCCCCGTGTCTCCCCGTGTCTCCCCGTGTCTCCCCCCGTGTCTCCCCGTGTCTCCCCCCGTGTCTCCCCTTGGTCTCCCCCGTGTCTCCCCGTGTCTCCCCCAGTGTCTCCCCGTGTCTCCCCGTGTCTCCCCCGTGTCTCCCCCGTGTCTCCCCCCGTGTCTCCCCCAGTGTCTCCCCCCGTGTCTCCCAGTGTCTCCCCCGTGTCTCCCCCCGTGTCTCCCAGTGTCTCCCCGTGTCTCCCCCGTGTCTCCCAGTGTCTCCCCCGTGTCTCCCCCCGTGTCTCCCAGTGTCTCCCCGTGTCTCCCCGTGTCCCCCAGTGTCTGTCTCACCTTGTCCCTCTCCCTGTCTCTGTGTCTCCCCGTGTCTCCCCGTGTCTCCCCCGTGTCTCCCGTGTCTCCCCCCGTGTCTCCCCCCGTGTCTCCCCCGTGTCTCCCTGGTCTCCCCCGTGTCTCCCCGTGTCTCCCCGTGTCTCCCCCGTGTCTCCCCGTGTCTCCCCCCGTGTCTCCCCCCGTGTCTCCCCGTGTCTCCCTGGGTCTCCCCCGTGTCTCCCCGTGTCTCCCCCCGTGTCTCCCCGTGTCTCCCTGGGTCTCCCCCGTGTCTCTGTGTCTCCCCGTGTGTCTCGCCGTGTCTGTCTCACCTTGTCCCTCTCCCTGTCTCTCTGCTTGTCCGCGTGTCCCCGCGTCTCTGTCTCCCGAGTCGTGGAGACTACTCCACGCGCATGCGCACAGAGAGCCCAGGTGGGGGAGGGTGAGGGGGAGGGGCCCCACACAGGTAAAAATAAATAAGACAAAGCTCACCCAGGTAGCCTCTAACAGGCCGCTAGGGGCAAGTGCTGTGTGATGAGTCTATGGGTCTCTGTGTGAGTAGTCTGTGGGTCTCTGTGTGATGAGTCTATGGGTCTCTGTGTGGTGAGTCTATGGGTCTCTGTGTGAGTAGTCTATGGGTCTCTGTGTGATGAGTCTATGGGTCTCTGTGTGGTGAGTCTATGGGTCTCTGTGTGATGAGTCTATGGGTCTCTGTGTGGTGAGTCTGTGGGTCTCTGTGTGATGAGTCTGTGGGTCTCTGCTGTGTGATGAGTCTATGGGTCTCTGCTGTGTGATGAGTCTATGGGTCTCTGTGTGATGAGTCTATGGGTCTCTGCTGTGTGGTGAGTCTATGGGTCTCTGCTGTGTGATGAGTCTATGGGTCTCTGTGTGATGAGTCTATGGGTCTCTGCTGTGTGATGAGTCTATGGGTCTCTGCTGTGTGATGAGTCTATGGGTCTCTGCTGTGTGGTGAGTCTATGGGTCTCTGCTGTGTGATGAGTCTGTGGGTCTCTGCTGTGTGATGAGTCTGTGGGTCTCTGCTGTGTGATGAGTCTGTGGGTCTCTGCTGTGTGGTGAGTCTATGGGTCTCTGCTGTGTGATGAGTCTATGGGTCTCTGTGATGAGTCTATGGGTCTCTGCTGTGTGATGAGTCTATGGGTCTCTGTGTGATTAGTCTATGGGTCTCTGCTGTGTGATGAGTCTGTGGGTCTCTGCTGTGTGATGAGTCTATGGGTCTCTGTGTGGTGAGTCTATGGGTCTCTGTGTGAGTAGTCTATGGGTCTCTGCTGTGTGATGAGTCTATGGGTCTCTGTGTGGTGAGTCTATGGGTCTCTGTGTGAGTAGTCTATGGGTCTCTGCTGTGTGGTGAGTCTATGGGTCTCTGCTGTGTGGTGAGTCTATGGGTCTCTGCTGTGTGGTGAGTGTGTTAATGTTTGAAGGCGACTCGCTGTTAAAGCGTTTAAATTGTAGCTTCGTTACGACGTCGTTTTACCGGCAGGTGTAAAGATGGCGCTGAATGTTAGTACCCAGGCTGAGTTCATTGCCACTGGCTGTGAAGGTTAAATATCTCCACAAACTCACTCATACTCACACTCACTCACACTCACTCACACTCACTCACACACACTCACTCACACTCACACTCACTCACTCACACTCACTCACACTCACTCACACTCACTCACACACACTCACTCACACTCACACTCACTCACTCACACTCACTCACACTCACTCACACTCACTCACTCACACAAACTCACACTCACACACACTCACTCACTCACTTACTCACACTCACTCACACTCACTCACACTCACTCACTCACACTCACTCACACACACTCACTCACACAAACTCACACTCACTCACTCACACTCACTCACACACACTCACTCACTCACTCACACTCACTCACACTCACTCACTCACTCACACTCACTCACTCACTTACTCACACTCACTCACACTCACTCACACACACTCACTCACCACAAACTCACACTCACACACACTCACTCACACTCACTCACACTCACTCACACTCACTCACTCACACTCACCACACTCACTCACTCACACAAACTCACACTCACTCACACTCACTCACTCACACTCACTCACACACACTCACACACACTCACTCACTCACTCACACTCACTCACACTCACACAAACTCACACTCACTCACCACTCACTCACACACACTCACTCACACTCACTCACACACACTCACTCACACTCACTCACACACACTCACTCACACTCACTCACACTCACTCACTCACACTCACACACAACACTCACTCACACTCACACACACTCACTCACTCACACTCACTCACACTCACTCACACTCACCACCACTCACACACACTCCACTCACTCACACTCACTCACATCACACTCACTCACACACACTCACTCACACTCACTCACACACACTCACTCACTCACACTCACTCACACTCACTCACACAAACTCACACTCACTCACACTCACTCACACACACTCACTCACTCACACTCACTCACACACACTCACACTCACTCACACTCACTCACTCACACTCACTCACACTCACTCACACTCACTCACTCACACTCACTCACACTCACTCACACTCACTCACTCACACTCACTCACACTCACTCACACTCACTCACACTCACACACACTCACTCACACTCACTCACTCACACTCACTCACACTCACTCACTCACACTCACACACAACACTCACTCACACTCACTCACACTCACTCACACTCACTCACTCACACTCACTCACACTCACTCACACTCACTCACTCACTCACACTCACTCACACTCACTCACTCACACTCACTCACACACATTCACACTCACTCACTCACACTCACTCACACTCACTCACTCACACTCACACACAACACTCCACTCACACTCACTCACACTCACTCACTCACTCACACTCACTCACACACACTCACTCACACTCACACTCACTCACACTCACTCACTCACACTCACTCCACACTCACTCACACTCACTCACTCACACTCACTCACACACACTCACTCACACTCACTCACACTCACTCACACAAACTCACACTCACTCACACTCACTCACACACACTCACTCACTCACACTCACTCACACACACTCACTCACACTCACTCACACACACTCACACTCACTCACACACACTCACTCACACACATTCACACTCACTCACTCACACTCACTCACACTCACTCACACATACTCACTCACACTCACTCACACTCACTCACTCACACTCACTCACACTCACTCACACACACTCACACTCACTCACACTCACACACACTCACTCACACTCACTCACTCACACTCACTCACACTCACTCACTCACTCACACTCACACACAACACTCACTCACACTCACTCACACTCACTCACCACTCACTCACTCACACTCACTCACACTCACTCACACTCACTCACTCACACTCACTCACACACATTCACACTCACTCACTCACACTCACTCACACTCACTCACACTCACTCACTCACTCACACACACTCACCACTCACTCACACTCACACACACTCACTCACACTCACTCACTCACACTCACTCACTCACACTCACTCACACTCACTCACTCACACACACTCACACTCACTCACTCACACTCACTCACTCACACACACTCACACTCACTCACTCACACACACTCCACTCACACTCACTCACACTCACACACTCACACTCACTCACACACACTCACACTCACTCACACTCACTCACTCACACTCACTCACTCACACTCACTCACTCACACACACTCACTCACTCACACTCACTCACACTCACTCACACACACTCACACACACTCACTCACTCACACTCACTCACACTCACACACTCACACTCACTCACAAACTCACACTCACTCACTCACACTCACTCACTCACACTCACTCACACTCACTCACAAACTCACACACACTCACACTCACTCACACACACTCACTCACTCACACTCACTCACACACACTCACTCACTCACTCTCACTCACACTCACTCACTCACACTCACTCACTTACACTCACTCACTCACACTCACTCACTCACTCTCACTCACTCACACTCACTCACTCACACACACTCACACTCACTCACACTCACTCACTCACTCACACTCACTCACTCACTCTCACTCACTCACACTCACTCACTCACACTCACTCACTCACACTCACTCACACTCACTCACTTACTCACACTCACTCACACTCACTCACACAAACTCACACTCACTCACTCACACTCACTCACTCACACTCACTCACACACACTCACTCACACTCACTCACTCACACACACTCACTCACACACACTCACTCACACTCACTCACTCACACTCACTCACACACACTCACTCACACTCACTCACACTCACTCGCACACAACACTCACTCACACTCACACTCACTCACTCACTTACTCACACTCACTCACTCACACTCACTCACACTCACTCACTCACACTCACTCACTCACACTCACTTACTCACACACACTCACACTCACTCATTCACACTTACACACACTCACACTCACTCACACTCACTCACACACACTCACTCACACTCACACTCACTCACACTCACTCACACTCACTCACTCACACTCACTCACACTCACTCACTCACACTCACTCACTCACACTCACTCACTCACACTCACTCACTCACACTCACTCACACTCACTCACTCACACTCACTCACACACACTCACACTCACTCACTCACACTCACTCACACAAACTCACACTCACTCACACACACTCACTCACACACACTCGCACAACAACAACAACAACCGCCATTCACCACCAAGTGGCGTCACGCGGTGGGTGGGGCACGGTGGGTGGGGCACGCGGTGGGTGGGGCACGCGGTGGGTGGGGCACGCGGTGGGGTGGGGCACGCGGGTGGGTGGGGGCACGCGGTGGGTGGGGCACGCGGTGGGTGGGGCACGCGGTGGTTGGGTCACGCGGTGGGTGGGTCACGCGGTGGTTGGGGCACGCGGTGGGTGGGGCACGCGGTGGGTGGGTCACGCGGTGGGTGGGGCACGCGGTGGTTGGGTCACGCGGTGGGTGGGGCACGCGGTGGGTGGGGCACGCGGTGTGTGGGTCACGTGGTGGCTGGGCTACATGACCCGGCCAAACGTACGAGCTCACTGATGGGACTTTAATGATTTGCGAGTTCCTCACACAATGCAGCCTTGTGCTTAAACCCACGACAGGCCGGAGGTAATTCACCCATCACCACCATTACCATCATCACCATGACAACCATCACCTGTGTCTGACCAGCTAGTTGTGCCTCAGGCTTGTTCCATCTGGCCCGGCCCTCTAGCTGCTACCGTAGGCGCACACCAGGCTCAACATCCCTGGTGAGTCGCTACAGTCAGCAGCTGCCAACGCCGAACCCCGGGCGGCGGTTAACTAACCCGGCAAACTCAGCTTGTCTGAGCCCGGGCGTGTGGAACCCCTGGTGGAGGAAATTCCACCAAAAACGGGTCTTTGGACCTTCCACTGCAACCAGGACCATCTCCAGTCGTCTTGACTACGTCTTGCCACTGGGTACAGATGCGGCTGGTCGAGAGAGTGAGGTTGACGCTGCGCAAATCACCCTCACTTAAATCCAAGTTCTCTGCGCAAGTCATGGCACTTTATTTACCATCGTCATTAAGCAGCAGTCACGGATATGCTGGAAGCTGTAGCCGCAAACCTGCACGCAGGCGGCTCAGGATATTGGTCGTTCCCTCACTGGACCGAAGCAGCAGTGAAGTCCGGCAGCACCCTGAGTGACTGAGCAGCCCTATTCAGGATCACACTGCTCACCTCCGTAGTGAGGAAAGGGTTAGAAAAGGTACCCTAAACATTGTCTGCTTCAAAACATCCTGGCCAGCCTACCGCAGCTGGCGGGATCCCATACTTGCGGTCGAAAAACAAAAACAAATACAATGAAAAAGATCAAAGTGATACCACTCACTGTTGGCGCCTGGAATGTGCGCACTTTGATGGACACATCTGGATCAAAAAGACCTGAGAGACGCACTGCCCTCGTGGGGAGAGAGCTCGCCAGATACAATGTGGATGTTGCTGCCCTTAGTGAGACCCGACTGGCCGATACTGGACAAGTGACTGAAGTGGGTGCAGGTTACACATTTACACATTCTTCTGGAGCGGACGAGGCCAGGAGGAGAGACGTGATGCTGGTGTTGGTTTTGCAGTAAAAAACCACCTGGTCAACCAACTGGCAAGCCAACCCAAGGGGATAAACGACCGTTTAATGACCTTACAGCTCCACCTATTGGGTCAAAAGGTGGCCACCATCATCAGTGCCTATGCCCCTACCATGACCAACTCTGACGAGGTCAAAACCATATTTTATAATGACCTGGAAGTCATTATTGCTGCCACAGCCAGCTCGGACAAACTCCTGATACTGGGTGATTTCAACGCCAGAGTTGGAAGTGACCATCAATCATGGAATGGAGTCATAGGTGCACATGGCATTGGAAAATGTAACAGCAACGGTCTTCTACTGCTGAAAACATGCTCTGAGTTTGACCTGCTCATCACCAACACGATATTCCAACTACCAAAGCGCAAGAAAACCTCATGGATGCATCCTCGTTCACACCACTGGCACTTGATTGACTACGTCATCGTGAGGAGGAGCGACCGGCAAGATGTCAGGGTGACCAAGGCAATGTGTGGTGCTGAATGTTGGACTGACCATCGTCTCATCATCTCCAAACTGAACATCCGGATTAAGCCTCCCAGACGCCCACAAGGATATAGACGCGTCAAGCGTCTTAACATCACTCGCCTACAACAGGAACACACCAGACTGGCCTTTGTTGAGGCTCTAGATCATCACCTGGAGTCTCTAAGCTTCGAACATACAGACGCTGAGGCAGACTGGACTGCTCTCAAGACCGTGCTGCATTCTACAGCCCTTGAATCACTTGGTGTTCCATTACGTACACATCAAGATTGGTTTGATGAGAACGATGCAGAAATCCGAGCACTCCTTGACGAAAAACACCGCCTGCATAAAGCATATCTGAATGACAGCAGCTCAAGTTTAAAGAAAACTGCCTTCCTCAACATTCGCAGGATTGTCCAGCAGAGACTCAGAGTCATGCAAGACGCCTGGCTGTGCGCAAAAGCTGAGGAGATCCAATCCTACGCTGACAGTAACAACACCAAGTGCCTCTATTATGCACTCAAGCAGGTCTATGGTCCGCAACACTCAGGAACCTCACCTCTCCTGAATTCAGATGGAACAACACTCCTCACGGAGAAGCACAAAATACTTGCAAGATGGGTCGAACACTACAGCGCGGTCCTCAACCGGCCATCATCCATAAATGAGGAAGCAATTGCGAGACTGCCTCAAGTTGAAATAAACCAGTCCCTGGCTGTTCTACCATCCATTGAGGAAACCAGCAAAGCCATAACACTCCTCTCGTCAGGCAGAGCTCCAGGGTCCGATGCCATTCCAGCAGAAATCTACAAGGCTGGAGGGCCTCGCTTAGTTGAGAAACTGACCGACCTCTTCCAGTCTCTGTGGAAATTAGAAGCTGTTCCCAAGGAGTTCAAGGACACTACTATAATCAATCTCTATAAAAGGAAAGGCAATCGGCAGGACTGCGACAACCATAGAGGCATCTCCATACTATCAGTCGCTGGCAAAATCTTGGCAAGAATCCTTCTGAACCGCCTAATTGTCCACCTAGACCAGGGTCTGCTACCTGAGAGTCAGTGTGGTTTCAGAAAAGACCGCGGAACCACTGACATGGTATTTACTGCCCGGCAGTTACAGGAGAAATGCCAAGAACAAAATGTTGATCTATATATGGCTTTCGTTGATCTAACAAAAGCATTCGACACAGTCAGCCGGGAGGGCCTATGGAAAATCATGGCCAAGTTTGGGTGTCCAGACAAGTTCATTGGCATTGTGCGCAATCTCCATGATGGCATGATGGCCAGCGTCAGAGACCAGCAAGAACTCTCTGGTCCGTTCCCAATCACAAACGGGGTGAAGCAAGGCTGCGTTTTAGCGTCAACGCTCTTCAGCATGGTGTTTTCTGCCATGCTGCAAGACTCATTCCAGAACCACAACACTGGGATTAACTTCATCTACCATTTTGACGGTGGGCTATTCAATCTGCGGAGGATGCAAGCCAAAACTCGAGTGGAGGAAATCACTGTTCGAGAACTTTTGTTTGCTGATGACTGTGCTCTGGCTGCTGACTCAAATAAAGATCTACAGGACAGTATGGACCACCTCTCCTCAGCCTGCAACAACTTCGGCCTAACAATCAGCACAAAGAAGACTAAAGTCCTATACCAACCTGCTCCTGGGAAACCCTACACTGAGCCAACCATCTTTGTGAATGGGCAAAAGCTTTCAGCCGTTGACAAGTTTACTTACCTTGGTAGTACACTGTCTCGCGCTGTGCACATAGATGATGAAGTTAACATCAGGATTGTTAAGGCCAGTGCAGCCTTTGGACGTCTACGTGACTCGGTATGGGAAAGGACTGGCATCAAGCAGGAGACAAAACTGAAGGTCTACCGGGCTGTTGTCTTATCAACTCTTCTGTATGGGTGCGAAGCCTGGACAGTTTACCAGCGCCATGCCAAGAAATTGAATCATTTCCACTTGAGCTGTCTGAGGAAATTGCTGAGGATCAAGTGGCAAGACAGAATCCCTGACACGGAAGTCCTCAGCAAGGCAAATATCCCCAGCATTTACACCTTGCTTGCGAAGGAACAGCTTAGATGGACTGGCCACGTGACCAGAATGCCCTACGCGAGACTTCCAAAACAAGTCTTCTTTGGCGAGCTGAGGAATGGCAAGCGAGCACAAGGTGGCGCCAAAAAGCGCTACAAGGACACCCTGAAAGCTTCCTTGAAGAGCTTTGGATTCGACCTTAAAAGCTGGGGATCCCTAGCACAGGACCGACCTGCCTGGAGAAGAAAAGTACAGGACGGTGCAGTCCTCTGTGAGAGTAGGAGACGCTCCTGTGCCATCTTGAAGAGGCAGCAGCGCAAATCTACCAAGGAAGGACGTGTGGCTGCACCTCAGAGCTCTACATCCTCCCTGACCTGTCCAGTGTGCCACAGGGAATTCCGGGCTCGGATTGGCCTCTTCAGCCATCTGCGCACTCATCAAAACCCAACAAAATGACAAACGTGCCTTGGTCATCATCAACTTTGATGGACGAACAAGAAGAAGAAAGACGAAGTTCGACATAGAGAATGAAATCATTGAAGGCAAGATGTAAACATTTATTATTCAGTCAAAGTACAAATTGGTCAACAGGAAAACACCGTCAGCTCCTCACTTACTTCCTAGATCCGCGCAACCTGAAATCAACACCAGTGGCCATTTTCCACTTCCACATCCGTGCCAAGCCAGCACGGTACAGGTGGTGTTTTTCCACTTCCACATCTGTGCCAAGCCAGAGTGGTACGGGTGGTGTTTTTCCACTGCCACATCCGTGCCAAGGCAGAGTGGTACGGGTGGTGTTTTTCCACTGCCACAATCCGTGCCAAGCCAGAGTGGTACGGGTGGTGTTTTTCCACTTCCACATCCGTGCCAAGCCAGAGTGGTACGGGTGGTGTTTTTCCACTGCCACATCCGTGCCAAGGCAGAGTGGTACGGGTAGTGTTTTTCCACTGCCACATCCGTGCCAAGGCAGAGTGGTACGGGTGGTGTTTTTCCACTGCCACAATCCGTGCCAAGCCAGCACGGTACGGGTGGTGTTTTTCCACTGCCACAAACCGTGCCAAGGCAGAGTGGTACGGGTAGTGTTTTTACACTGCCACATCCGTGCCAAGCCAGCACGGTACGGGTGGTGTTTTTCCACTGCCACACCCGAGCCAAGCCGCCCTGGCTCGGTGCTAGGCGTGGCTCCAGGGGCGTGGTGAGGCCTCTGGGCTGGTCGTTTCCTAACGAGTTCAACAAGAACCTCTCTCTCTCACAACGGCAACAACATTTTTTGGTTGTTCTTGTTTACGCATTTTAAGACTTTTTAAAAGTATTCATAACACCAACGTAACGACGTGTTGCTGGGCACGATGTCCGACGTTTCGCACCACGTGCTGCTGCTGCTAGGGTCGAGGTGGGGGGGTTACCCACACTTTACCCCACCACCACCAACACCACCTCCACCACCTGCAGATGACTGCGGTGAAACCGATTAACACTGCTGCTGTTGCTGCTGGGTGGACAGAGGCGGCGGTGATGGACACGGTGGTGGTGACGCGGTGGTGGTGACAGTGGTGGTGAAGCGATGATGGTGACAGTGGTGGTGGTGAAGCGGTGGTGTTGATGGTGGTGGTAGTAGTGGTGTTGACGGTGGCGGTGGTAGTAGTGGTGGTGGTGGTAGTAGTGGTGGTGACGGTGGTGGCGTTGTGGTGGTGGTAGTAGTGGTGTTGACGGTGGGTGGTAGTGTTCACGGTGGTGGTGGTAGTAGTGGTGATGGTGGTAATAGTGGTGGTGTTGATGATAGTGGTGGTGTTGATGATAGTGGTGGTGACGGTGGTGGTGGTGTTGTGGTGGTGGTAATATTGGTGGTGTTGATGATAGTGGTGGTGTTGATGATAGTAGTGGTGACGGTGGTGGTGGTGTTGTGGTGGTGGTGGTGTTGATGGTGGTGGTAATAGTGGTGGTGTTGATAGTGGTGGTGACGGTGGTGGTGTTGATGGTGGTGGTAGTAGTGTTGGTGTTGATGATAGTGGTGATGGTGACGGTGGTGGTGTTGTGGTGACAGTGGTGGTGTTGATGGTGGTGGTAGTAGTGATGGTGTTGATCATAGTGGTGTTGTGGTGGTGTTGTGGTGGTGGTGTTGTGGTGGTGGTGGTATTGATGATAGTGGTGATGGTGTTGTGGTGGTGTTGTGGTGACGGTGGCGGTGTCGGTAATTCTGACACGGGCGCCTGTGATGGTGCCGCGCCGGGAGATTGTAACGGAAGCTGCGGCTGGCTGGCTGCTGTCAGCACTCGTCGTAAAAACAAGAGCTTGGGAGCTCTTCGGATTTCTCCAGTACAAGTCAACATTCTCATTCGGAAACCCTCCGTGATCACACAGGTCGCTGGCTTATCGATAGCTGTCAAAGACAGCTGCCTGAATGACGTTGTCATGTGATCAGCAACGCTGTGTCGGGAAATACTTTTTAATTATTTTTTAAACATTTTTAATGGTCAGGAATTAATGACGAGAGATAAAGTGATGAGAGATAAAGTGATGAGAAATTAAATTAAGTCTAGTTTAGAATGTATAAAATAGTTATTAATTTCAGTGCATTGAATCATTGTTTAACGTTATTGTTGTAGCTTGTGTGTAAAGGCAAGACAAGCCCCAAGTTCATTGTACTGAATCTTAGTTCGCAGAATGTCAGCGTTTAGAGGCGTTAATGTTTGTAAAACTACTTGAGGTATAAACCATAATGGCACGATGGCGGTTGCTATGTTTGATTCTGTTTGTATATATTTGTGTGTTAAACAATCAATAAAATATTTAATACTCGTATTTAATAAATACATTAAAATATAACAAATATATTCTAATTAGCACCATTAACACATTAAAACGTAGCGTAATTATTACGTACTTTTGAAAATGCTATTGAATACGTTTAATAGCTGTTGATGAAATGTGTCCTTGCTTATCAAACCTAAAGTGATTTTAACGCGTGCAAGGAACGAAATGAACTCGTTGTAATTCTCTAATTCAGGACGCGCAGAGCACACAACTCCAACGGACATCATACCGTGTGTACAAACACAACAGACATCATGCCGTGTGTACAATCACAACGATCCAAATGTCTGATCATTGTTTCGATGACAATGGGCTTGGCCCTTTCTGGCAATAACAAAGACGTTCAGATGTTCAAACACCAACCTGATCACAGGTTCCATGGATCTATGATAACCGCTCAAGCCGAGCTCTCAGTGCTGCGATACTGACATTGAAACTTGTCCCAAGTCTGTCATTATCACCCCCAACAAGATTCAAACAAGCTCGAAATGTCCCCGCCTCATGTATTGCTGTAAAAAACAATTGCTCTGCTATGCTAATAAAAACAACAATTTGCTAAAACTTGGCCACAATATCTGGACTTGTCTTCATATAAATCGACGCGTAGATTTCTGTTTATATGATTGTGGTTATGGTTGTACTCTACTAATCCCTAATCTCTGCCGTTGCATACAACGTAATGTAATACACCATCAGACATTATTGTACAACATAAATACAAAGTCCATCCCACGTTTGACTGAATTTTTTACATATCTTAGGCAGGAAATTCGTTTTCAAATGTAGATATTCTCTGGTTTGGGGCACCCCAGACACCCGGCAAGATTTGGGCTCCCACCCCAATGTTGGTTCAATGGCTGCTACGACCTTGCCTTGTGGCTCTGCTGTAGGCTGACCAGGTTCAGAGAGAGTGTGTACACTCTCATTATGATCATTATCAGAGGGTGTTGGTCTGCATGTCTTGCCCCAAGTCTGCGTGAGGCAACCGCAGACTTGGAGATTGCCTCGCCAATAGCTGCTGCTGCTGCTGCCTATTTGGTGTTTGAACATCTCAACGCAAACTACGGCGCCATTGTCAGAAAGGGTTTGTAGATCGCCTCATGACTCATCGCCAGTCGGCTGGTGACGGACTCATCGTTCGCTGGTGAAGTCGGGGTCCACGCGTGATCCGGATCGCTCCAAACGGCTGCGTCTGCTCCAAAGCGATAATACGGTGCCCAGCCAGTTCTGTACACGTGCACACACACACACAGACACACAGTATGTGTGTGTGTGTGTCTGTGTGTGTGTATGTGTGTGTGTATATGTATGTGTGTGTGTATGTATATGTGTATATGTGTGTGTGTGTATATATGTGTGTGTTACGTGTGTGTGTATGTGTGTGTTGGAAACATTTAGGCTGGCCTGCCTACGATCCATCCTGGGTTTAACCAGGCTGGATTGTGTGAGGAGCTCACAAATCCTTGAAAGATCTGGGCAAAGTCCCATCGGTGAGCTCCTCCGGCAGGCAAGGCTGCGTTGGCTGGGTCATGTAGCCCGCATGCCCAGCTACCGCATGCCTAAACAGCTTCTGTTCGGCCGGATCGAGGGGGCTAAACGGGCGCGGCACGGGCTAGAGAAGAGATGGAGTGATGTGGTACAGGAGGACGTGGAGCTGAGTGGACTTGCCGATGACTGGTACCAGCGGTGTCAAGATCGGCCTCAGTGGAGGAGGCTCGTGAAGGACGCTACTGGGCAGTTGGAGGCAGTCGCCCTCCAACAACAACGGAGGGCGGAGGAGCGACGCTCACAACAACGAGCGGAGTGCCGGGTGGCTAAAGCACAGCAAGTTGGTACGGTAGGGGGCACAGGTGGTGCATCAGCCAGTCATCTCGGTCATCTCGGTCAGTCGACCCGTGGCACCTGCTGGGTCTGCCCCGTGACCTCCTGCCAGCGGGCGTTCGACACTTCACGTGGCCTCAAGGTGCACTTGGCCTGGCACAAGCGTCGTGGTGACGTCACCGCCACTTAGTGGCGAATGGCGGTTGTTGTTGTTGTTGTGTATGTGTGTGTATATGTATATGTGTGTGTATGTGTGTGTTTCTGTGTGCGTATTGCGTTTACCCAAACACAAGTAGAAGACTCTGGCTGCCGTGCCGCGTGTTGTGCGATCACGTGGGATGAGAAGGGACATAAGCGGTCACCCGTCTCTCGTGTCAACTCCTCGATGCGCCTACACACACACGCACACACGCACAGACACACACACAGACACAGTCACACACAGTCAGTCACACACACACACACAGTCACACACACAGACACACACACAGACACACAGTCACACACACAGACACACACGAACAGACACACACACACACAGTCAGTCACACACACACGCACACACGCACACACACACAGTCAGTCACACACACACACGCACACACACACACACGCACACACAGTCAGTCACACACACACAGACACGCACACACAGACACACACACACACGCACACACACACACATACACGCACACACACACACACAGACATACGCACACACACACACACAGACACGCACACACACACACAGACACACACAGACACACGCACGCACACACACACACAGACACACGCACGCATAAAAACACACACACACACAGACACACACACAGACGCGCACATGCGCACACACACAAACACACGCATACACAAACATCCCCCGTATAGCCTTTAACAGACTGTTATGGCAAGTGCTGTCACCGATGAAGGCCGGCATGGTGGCACACGAGGGGGTAGGTGGCGATAGACTCATCACACAGCAGAGACCCACAGACTCATCACTCAGCAGAGACCCATAGACTCATCACACAGCAGAGACCCATAGACTCATCACTCAGCAGAGACCCATAGACTCATCACACAGCAGAGACCCATAGACTCATCACACAGCAGAGACCCATAGACTCATCACACAGCAGAGACCCACAGACTCATCACACAGCAGAGACCCATAGACTCATCACTCAGCAGAGACCCATAGACTCATCACACAGCAGAGACCCATAGACTCATCACTCAGCAGAGACCCATAGACTCATCACACAGCAGAGACCCACAGACTCATCACACAGCAGAGACCCATAGACTCATCACACAGCAGAGACCCACAGACTCATCACACAGCAGAGACCCATAGACTCATCACTCAGCAGAGACCCATAGACTCATCACACAGCAGAGACCCATAGACTCATCACTCAGCAGAGACCCATAGACTCATCACACAGCAGAGACCCACAGACTCATCACACAGCAGAGACCCATAGACTCATCACACAGCAGAGACCCACAGACTCATCACACAGCAGAGACCCATAAACTCATCACACAGCAGAGATCCATAGACTCATCACAGAGACCCATCGACTCACACAGAGACCCACAGACTCACACAGACACCCATAGACTCATCACACAGAGACCCATAGACTCACACAGACCCGTCGTAGCGGTGGATTTGTCCTTTCGTTTTTCCCTAAACACACTTTCGGCCGAAACCGAAATGTACAGAACCAAGTTACCGGACACAAGATGTATGAGTTGTGTCGTGATGCAATGCTACTTTAATCAAAAAAACAATCTAGAACTAATCATTCAGAGCCTGCAGTAAGAGTCGCTAAATATCAAATCTGTAGGTGATACTTCCTTAGTAATTATATCCAAACAGATGAATGTTGTAGTTAAGAAACAACAGTTTAAATTTCGATTTAAAGCTTTCGTGACTGCAGGGATTCATCTTCTTGGTTGTGGCCAAAACGCCGTGAGAATGATTTAATAATGTTTTATTTTATTACTTTATTATTTCCATTCTACGTGACTTTACTGAAGAACCAGGAAAACAACAGTTTCTCCGCATGCAGCCAGACAGGCTGTTGACCACAGACCCAAGCTGCAGCTGCTGCTGCAGCTGTTGCTGCTGCTGACGTGTGTGTGTGTGCAGCCTATCGCACAGGATTGCCTAGCGCCGACTGACCGGCCGATAGGCAGAGTGATAGATGAGGCACCGGTGTTATATTCTACAAATAGATCTCCGGTTGACGAATGGCGACCGAAAGTCAAAATCAGCTCCGGCCAAAACCGAAAATTACAAATTTACTTTCGGCCAAAACCGAAAGTTTGCCCAAAGAGGCCATTAGCCAAATTTCGGCGCCGAAACCAAAACCGAATTTCGGTCGGCGTCTAATAGAAATAGTGCCGTTGTAATTTGTAGATATTTTTGTTGAGCGATGTGTTTAGCTCGCCAACGCTTTGCACTGCCGTCGTGTTTTCCGTATTGTTTGTGGTTGTGAGCTTCTGACCCCGTGCCCCGTGACAAAGAGCTTCAGCGACTCGTCGCGTTTCCTCCTGCGGGACAAACAAGTCTCCCCATTCTGACTCACTGCAGCAGTCGAACCCGCGTCGCCGCCGCCGCCGCCGCCGCCGCCTCCTGGAGCGGCGATGTAAGTCTGGCAGGAGGCGTGGGGGAGCGCGACGGCACCGCGGGGAAGATGGCAGCCTCAGGGGACGCTGCCTCCACTGCAGCCTCCACCTCCTCCATCCCCACCTGGTCCATCGCCACCTGCTCCATCGCCACGTCGTGAACCAAGGCGCTGGGGAACCTGGGAAACACAAACGGGAATGTGGTGAGTCTACGGGTCTCTATGATGAGTCTACGGGTCTCTATGATGAGTCTACGGGTCTCTATGATGAGTCTACGGGTCTCTATGATGAGTCTACGGGTCTCTATGATGAGTCTACGGGTCTCTATGATGAGTCTACGGGTCTCTATGATGAGTCTACGGGTCTCTATGATGAGTCTACGGGTCTCTATGATAAGTCTACGGGTCTCTGCTGTGTGGTGAGTCTATGGGTCTCTGCTGTGTGATGAGTCTATGGGTCTCTGTGTGATGAGTCTGTGGGTCTCTGCTGTGTGATGAGTCTATGGGTCTCTGTGTGATGAGTCTGTGGGTCTCTGCTGTATGATGAGTCTATGGGTCTCTGCTGTGTGATGAGTCTATGGGTCTCTGTGTGATGAGTCTATGGCTCTCTGTGTGGTGAGTCTGTGGGTCTCTGCTGTGTGGTGATCTCTACTGTGTGGTGAGTCTATGGGTCTCTACTGTGTGGTGAGTCTACGGGTCTCTGTGTGATGATGCATCTGCCTCAGCCAGTCAACCCATGGCACCTGCGTCTGTCCCGTGACCTCCTGCAAATGAGTCTCCGACACTCCACGTGATCGCCTGAAAGTGCACCTAGCCTGGCACAAGCACCGTGGTTGATGTCACCGGTAATTGGTGAACAGCGGCTGTTGATGGACGAATAACTCCACGTACTTATCGATTTCTGCAGCAGTGATGCTCTCTCCATCCGCAGACTCTATTCCTTCTGTAAAACATCGGTCAACATCGCTACTGTCATTCACATGGGTAGCAACACCATCACCACATCATCACCATTACATTATCACATCATATCACCATCGTCACCGCCATTATCAGATTACATTATATTATCATCACAACCACCATCATCATCACAATCATCACTAGAATCATCACAACCACCATCATCATCATCATCACAATCATCACTGGAATCATCACAACCACCATCATCATCATCACAATCATCACAACCACCATCATCATCATCATCACAATCATCACAACCACCATCATCATCATCATCATCACAATCATCACTGGAATCATCACAACCATCATCATCATCATCATCACAATCATCACTAGAATCATCACCACCACCATCATCATCACAATCATCGCTAGAATAATCACCACCACCATCATCATCACCACCACAATCATCACTGGAATCATCACAACCATCATCATCATCATCACAATCATCACTAGAATCATCACCACCATCATCATCACAATCATCGCTAGAATAATCACCACCACCGTCATCATCACCACCACAATCATCACTGGAATCATCACAACCATCATCATCATCACAATCATCACGAGAATCATCACCACCACCATCATCACAATCATCGCTAGAATAATCACCACCACCATCATCATCACAATCATTAATGGAATCACCACCACCATCACCACCACCACTACCACCACCACCATTACCACCACCACCATCACCACCACCACCATCACCACCACCACTACCACCACCACTACCATCACCACCACCATCACTACCACCATCATCACCATCACCACCATCATCACCACCACTACCACCACCACCACTACCATCATCACTACCACCACCACCACACCACTACCATCACCACCACCACCACCACCATCATCACCATCACCACCACCATCACCACCACTACCACCACCACCACCACTACCATCACCACCACCATCATCACCATCACCACCACCACTACCATCATCACTACCACCACCACCACCACCACCGCTCACCTCCAGTGATTCCAAGCAGCGTGCTTCTCTCCACTTGTGCTCTCACCACCTGCACAGAAAATAAAAACGGGTCGGCAACTTTTCTCCGAATCTGTCCCTCTACATTCAAAATAACAAAACACATCAAGGCAATTTTTTGCTGTAGACATTCCATCATCCACAGAGCCATCCTTGTGTGAGTGTGCCACTGAATCAGCATCAGTTCAACACGTAGTGGCTTTCGCGACCAACATTATTCAGCAGCAGCAAAGGCAGTACATCCCGAGTGGCCAACATCTCATCTCTGTCAGTCTCGTTCAGTGTGCCAGTCTGGCAGGCACACAGCTGCACTGAGATGTTCAGTCTGGCCTGGTAGCCGATGTGCTCGCTGGCAAACTCCCCCAGCACCCAAACTCCTTCGCCGCTCACAATTGTCGCTGCTGTCTGTGACGGATTCTGTCTCAACGTCCTCCCCCTCAGGGCGGCGTTGTCTCTCTCGCTCTCTCGTCCACGACAAACCTCAGTGCTGCGTCCTCTGCCGACTCAACGCGTGACAAACGCCGTCCATAACGCAGGTCGCGCAAGTATATGAACCTGTCTTCTTGGTTCTTTCGGTAAAGTCATCACGTAGAAGGGAAATAATAAAATAATAAAAATTAAACTTAATAATTCTCACGACGTTTCGGCCACAACGCAAGCAGCCGTCCTCAGGTGGAGAACAGGCCTGTCGGAAAGACAGCGTCTGAATGAAACACCACCAGGCTTGGCAGCGTATATTTAAGCTGCTGGGTTGGAGGGGGAAGAGCGCCTTGACAAAATAATTTGCATATCAAGAGGAATTTAGCATATTTATGGGAAATGAAGATATGGGATTAGTACTACTTGTGAAATGCGTAGGAGGTGGGCGGGGGTTTCAAAGTCATATTAAGAAGATGAATCCCTGCAGTCACGAAAGCTTTAAATCGAGGGTTTACGTTCATTTATCAAAGGCGATCTAACCCAATGGTTTCCTGCGGCGTCTGCACACTTTCCCTGCAGTAGCACCCATCGTTCCCTGCGCACCTAGACGCACGCCGCTGTAGACGTCTAAATGATAATCCGCTTTGTTGAGTTGTCATCTGTGCCCAAGTCGCTTCTGGCCAATAAGTGAAGACCTCGGTGGGCTTTGTGTGGCAGGGTGCGGGTCTCATACTCTGATGGTGAATTGTCTTTGAGTTGTGCGCCTTTTGGCGTCATCTGGTCCAACGCATGTGAGACTAGGCTCTAAGGAAAGCTGTCTCGGGTGTGGACCAATCAACTTCAAGGACAGTGCATACAGAGTTATGTTTTTTGTTTGCATTATGACTGCAGGTATTGTGGTCTATGCAAACATGACTCCTTGTAAAAAAAAGGTGTCAGTTTTGTTGCCAGATAGAAGGGTAAAAAACCAACTATCCGTTGCCGATTGTTTACGAAATGTAGTTCCCCCCCCCCCCCAGCTGCTCCAATCGACGGCGAATATCCCTTTCACGAGGGACCCGGCCACGATCGTCACCCACCCACTCACCCACCCACTCACCCACCCACCCACCCACTCACCCACCCACTCACCCACCCACCCCACCCACCCACTCACCCACTCACCCACCCACCCACCCACTCACCCACCCACTCACCCATCCACCCACCCACTCACCCACCCACTCACCCACCCACCCACCCACCCACCCACTCACCCACCCACCCACTCACCCACCCACCCACCCACTCACCCACCCACCCACTCACCCACCCCACCCACCCACTCACC
Organism: Lethenteron camtschaticum; assembly: GCA_018977245.1. NCBI lineage: Eukaryota > Metazoa > Chordata > Hyperoartia > Petromyzontiformes > Petromyzontidae > Lethenteron > Lethenteron camtschaticum. Next base: position 3,085 of record WFAB01002958.1, on the reverse strand, counting down.
ACCCACCCACCCACCCACCCACTCACCCACCCACCCACTCACCCACCCACCCACCCACTCACCCACCCACCCACCCACTCACCCACCCACCCACCCACCCACCCACTCACCCACCCACCCACCCACTCACCCACCCACCCACCCACTCACCCACCCACCACCACCCACCCACCCACCCACTCACCCACCCACTCACCCACCCACTCACCCCACCCACTCACCCACCCACCACCCACCCACTCACCCACCCACTCACCCACCCACCCACTCACCCACCCACTCACCCACCCACTCACCCACCCACCCACCCACTCACCACCCACTCACCCACCCACTCACCCACCCACTCACCCACCACCCACCCACTCACCCACCCACTCACCCACCCACCCACCCACTCACCCACCCACCCACCACCCACCCACTCACCCACCCACTCACCCACCCACTCACCCACCCACCACCCACTCACCCACCCACCCACTCACCCACCCACTCACCCACCCACCCACCCACCCACCACCCACCCCCACCCACCCACTCACCCCACCCACCCACCACCCACTCACCCACCCACCCACCCACTCACCCACCCACCCACCACTCACCCACCCACTCACCCACCCACCCACCCACCCACCCACTCACCCACCCACCCACTCACCCACCCACCCACCCACTCACCCACCCACCCACCCACTCACCACCCACCCACCCACTCACCCACCCACCCACCACTCACCCACCCACTCACCCACCCACCACCCACCCACCCACCCACCCACCACTCACCCACCCACCCACCCACTCACCACCCACCCACCCACTCACCCACCCACTCACTCACCCACCCACTCACCCACCCACTCACCCACCCACCCACCACCCACCCCACTCACCCACCCACCCACCCCACTCACCCACCCACCCACTCACCCACCCACCCACTCACCCACCCACTCACCCACCACTCACCCACCCACCACCCACTCACCCACCCACCCACCCACCCACCCACTCACCCACCCACTCACCCACCACCCACCCACCCACCACCCACCCACCCACTCACCCACCCACTCACCCACCACCCACCCACTCACCCACCCACCCACCCACTCACCCACCCACCCACCCACTCACCCACCCACTCACCCACCCACCCACCCACCCACTCACCCACCCACCCACCCACTCACCCACCCACCCACCCACCCACCCACCCACCCACCCACCCACTCACCCACCCACCCACCCACTCACCCACCCACCCACCACCCACCCACCCACTCACCCATCCACCCACCCACTCACCCACCCACTCACCCACCCACCCACCCACTCACCCACCCACCCACTCACCCACCACCCACCCACTCACCCACCCACCCACCCACCCACTCACCCACCCACTCACCCACCCACCCACCCACCCACCCACTCACCCACCCACCCACCCACTCACCCACCCACCCACCCACCCACCCACTCACCCACCCACCCACCCACCCACCCACCTCGGTCTCGCTGTAGACGGACGAGGGAGACATGCTGGGGGCGGGCGCCCGTCTCCTGGCGGACGCCGGAGGCACGGCCGCCCTGTCCCACAGGCCGCGTAGAGGGGCCATCAGCCAGCCTGCACGCGGCCAACACAGAGAATCACCGCACGGAAACTCCCCTCCGTGGAGCCGTTACCAGGAGAGACGTGGCAGAATTGACACACAGATCCCCCGGCATGGCCTCAACAGAACGCGAAGTTGGGGGTGGTGAGTTGGGCCTGAGTGGGAATCGAACTCGGGTCGCCGGGCTCCTTGGTTGCTGTTCCGGTAAACTACACTCAGTGAGTCATTTACAGGCCACTCGCTCACTCACTCAATCATTCATTCACTCGCTCACTCACTCACTCAATCATTCATTCACTCAACTACTCACCCACCCAGTCACTCAATCACTCAACTACTCACCCACCCACTCGCTCACTCACTGAATCATTCACTCGCTCAACTACTCACCCACCCACTCGCTCACTCACTCAATCATTCACTCGCTCAACTACTCACCCACCCACTCGCTCACTCACTCAATCATTCACTCGCTCAACTACTCACCCACCCACTCGCTCACTCACTGAATCATTCACTCGCTCACTCACTCACCCACTCACCCAGTCACTCATTCAATCATTCACTCGCTCAACTACTCACCCACCCAGTCACTCGCTCACTCACTCAATCATTCACTCGCTCAACTACTCACCCACCCACCCAGTCACTCAATCACCCACTCAATTACTCACCCACCCAGTCACTCTCTCACTCACTCACCCACTCAACTACTCACCCACCCAGTCACTTAATCACTCACTCGCTCAACTATTCACCCACCCACTCGCTGAATCATTCACTCGCTCACCCAATCAACTACTCACCCACTCACCCACCCAGTCACTCGCTCACTCACTCACTCACTCACTCGCTCACCCACTCAACTACTCACTCACCCACTCGCTCACTCACTCAATCATTCACTCGCTCACCCACTCAACTACTCACCCACCCACCCAGTCACTCGCTCACCCGCTCACTCACCCACTCACTCACCCGCTCACCCACTCACCCACCCACCTACCAAGTCACTCACTCACCCACTCACTCACCCGCTCACCCACTCACCCACCCACCTACCAAGTCACTCACCCGCTCAACGACTCACCCACTAACCCACCCACCTACCGACTCACCCACTCACCCACTCGCTCACCCGCTCAACGACTCACCCACTCACCCACCCACCTCACTTGTGGTCACTCGCCTGCGTGTCTCTCTTCTATCGCTATGACTACAGTGGTCCGCTCGCCCATTTCTCCGGTAACGTTGAGGTCTACGCCAGACTGATGAAATCTCGCCGCGGTGGCTAGGAGATGTTGACTACCTCGCCTTGTCTACAGGAGGTCTATGTGGAGTCTGCGTCTCTCTCTCATCATTATCATCACGGTGGCTAGAAGATGTTGACTACCTCGCCTGGGTCTACAGGAGGTCTATGTGGAGTCTGCGTCTCTCTCTCATCATCATCACCACGGTGGCTA